>JAKUCV010003381.1:0-127553 GCA_028386065.3 Turnera subulata | reverse complement strand
ACCACAGATCTACTAAAGAACATTGACTTCATAGACCTACTGTGCCGCCTTGGTGTGTCCTACCATTTTGAGAATGAGATTGAAATGCAGCTCAAGAACATTTTCTATGCCGGTACTCATCAGAATGACTATGATCATGATCATCTCTATACCACATCACTTCTATTCCGAGTTTTGAGACAGCATGGTTATAAAGTACCTTGCTGTAAGTCCCTAGCTAGCTTCTCTTCTTGCATCTTTCTTTTCATTTCGCCATGTTTTCTGTGAAGCCAACTATTGTGCCGAAGTTATATTTGTGGTCTTCTCCACCACTAGATATGTTGCATCGTTCGTTTTCTGATGCAACCTGAGCTGCTTCCTTGGCCAAATAGCTCTCCTAGAATCTGATTTAATCTACTGATGTACCAAAAAAAAGTTATGTCACTTATGTTTTTGATAAGTAATTAATTATGTGTTTTTCTATAGCTGTGTTCCAAAAGTTCAAGGAGAAGGTGGATGGTGAGTTTAAGAGAAGTATCGTCAATGATTTGAAGGGAATACTTAGTTTGTATGAAGCTTCACATCTGAGTGTGCCTGGAGAAGATATTTTGGATGAAGCACTTGTTTTTGCTAGGGAAATCTTGGAGAAGTACTTGGCTTCCATGCAATTAAGCCCTCATGTTGAGAGACACATAAAAAACACATTGATTCGACCTTTCCAAAAAGGCTTACCAAGAATTGAGGCCAGGCGATACATTTCCTTTTACGAGGAAGAAGAGTCCGTCAATGGAACTTTATTGGAGTTTGCCAAGTTAGATTTTAATAGAGTGCAGTTGCTGCATAAACAAGAATTGAGCATTCTCTCAAGGTAAAATTTTTACTTCAAAAAGAGAAGCACAAACCAATGCATAGAAATGTCATGAATGTTAACAAAAAATTATTATATCATTCATTTCAGGTGGTGGAGGGACTCAAACATTACTAAGCAACTTCCTTATGTGAGAGAAAGAATCGTGGAGTCCTATTTTTGGGCAAATGCATTTCTTTCAGAGCCCCAGTATGAGCTTTCAAGGTTTATGATCTCTAAGTATTTAGCAGTGGTAACAGTTGTTGATGATACATATGATTCATATGCTACGCTTGAAGAACTCATACATTTTACGGGTGCAATGGAGAGGTCTGATTTACTACTTCTTCCTATTTATATTCTTCCTAAGTGCTTACTTCTTTGGCCACAAAAAAGTAATGATCTTCAATGGTGGAGGAATCAAAATAAATGAACTGCGCTTCACATTTTTATGATTAATTTATTTTATGCCAGGTGCGATATTCATGCCACTGATCAACTACCTGCGGATTATATGAAATTTCTCTACAAGGTTCTCATAAATCTTTTCAACGAAACAGCTTGGGAGATGACTAAAAGGGGAAGATCTTATTCGGCAAATTCTGTAAAAGAGGAAGTAAGAATCTTTTAGATCTTTTGGAATTTTACAAACACAGAGTAATTGCTGAGTATACATGGATGCTAAATTAGGACACTCAGAATTTTTTTTGTCTTTGTTACCAGTTCAAAAATCTGGTGCGATCCTACCATGTTGAAGCAGAATGGTCTAATAACCGACATGTTCCACCATTTGAAGAGTACATTTGCAATGGAAAAATATCATCTGGTACCAAGTTAGTTTTAGCATTAGCCTTCACTGGGATGGAAAAAGTTGCAGGAATCAAAGAATATGAATGGCTAAGAACTAATCAAGAGATTGTAGAAGCTGCAAAGTTGATTGCTTGTCTACTAAATGACATATCAGGCCATCAGGTATAGTAACATCTGAAACTAGTTTTTAGAATTTATGTTAATTAAGAGTTTCTAGTTTATCCTAAATCTTTAATCCATTCAACTAACAGAACTCTTTCGATTGTGTTTGAAGGACGAACAAAAGAGGGGAGATTGTGCATCAAGTGTTGAGTGTTACATGAAAGAATACAAAGCCTCCAAAGATCAAGCAATCGAAGTGATTAGGAAAATGAGTGCATGTGCAGCTAAAGACATCAACAATGTGTGCATAACATCAACTTCCATTCCTAAGCATATTCTTAAGATTTTCGCTAATATTGTGAGGGCATGCGATGTTGTGTATGACAGAGGAGATGGGGATGCATTTACTAATCCATCCCAGTTGAAAGATCATGTTACCTCAATATTCATTGAGAAAATACCTATTTAATGGTTTGCCTTTCTTGTTATGTTGGGCAAAACATCTGCACAAGTTGTCTGTATTTATATATTAAAATGAAAAGATGTTTGTTTGTAATGTGTACAAAAGTGTCTCCCTTTTCAGATTTAAAGTCTGAAAAGATTTCTGTTTAACTGTGTTCTTCCACTAGATCCATTCTATCAACGAAATAAATAATCCACTAGACATTAGTTTTGTTCACAAGCAAACCTACCCGCATATGCTCTCCCTTGGTGAAGAGTAAATAGATCATATTAAGCAAATAAAACGTAGAATAAACAACTAGATAATTAGCAGGTAATTACCTATAATTCGATCTTTTTTATACAACCACAAACTATAGGCAATTATCTTGAATATAACCACTCTCTTCAAATTTTTTTTTAAAAAAGATATAAAAATAAAACAGAAATCTGTCCATGTTTGAACTAAAGAAATCTAAATTGTACATATATATAATTAATTCTGTTAATTCTTAATTATTTTTTTTTATTTGTAAATTCTGAATCTCGCCACATAGATGACGGGTACATAGTGGGACAAGACTTCAAAAAACCCAAAAAAAAAAAAGCTAACTATGCAATAATAGAGGAAATCCTTAAAGAGGACTTCATGGATGTAACTAAAAATTTTAGGGCTCAATTAGTCATCAAAATCAATGTTATATGTAGGACTCAAATAGGTTGTGTGTAAGAATTATAGGACAGTGCACTTTAAACAACAAGAAACAAAGAAAGAGGCTAGAAGACATCAGAATCCGAGAAGAACTAAGATGGTAGATCTACAACATCAGGGAGAAAAGCCACAAGGGAAGCAGAAGAAAAACTTGTCAATTTAATTGTTGTAACCAGTGTTATCAGAACCGGACCGGAATGACCAGTTCAACCGGCTGGACCATGATTCGGGCGCCATACTGGATTTTTTTGGGTAGTTGGACCAGTTAAGACATTGACCCCAAAAAAATAAGATGACTTAGTCGGTTTTTATTGACCTGGTTGAACCAATGACCCAACCGGGTCATTTTTAAATCATAATCATACTAGATTTTTTTTTAATTTTTTCTTATTTTTATAAGATAGTATTTTTGAATGAAAATTATGTATTTTTGTATTTTATATTTATTTTTAATTTATAATCATAGAAAAATATGAATATATACATATATTATTAAAAATTAATTATTATGTCCTCTGGTGTGAACCTAGTCCAACCAATGAACCATGATTCGAGACCTTTTCTAGGACAGTGCCCGGTCTAGTTCTGATAACATTGATTGTAACTGTTCGTATAGCTGCTACTGTTCATATTTTAGAGGTTTCCCCTTGTCCGCAAGTATATTATATTATATTATATTATATATATATATGGTTGCGCAAGTGATATATTCCAAAGTTGAATAATTTGTTTGGCGAAGGAAATGACAAAATTATACATACAATTTTTCAATCTAATTGGTTTTTATAATTATATTGGACAGGCCATAATTTAACATCACAAGTCACAACCACATAATATTTGAAAGAAATCACACTTTTTGGTAATTTTATAGGCAATAATATTTGAAAGAAATCACACTCCTCTAATATGACGCAATGTGGGTTCACGAGGGGAGCCTAACTTATATGTGATTTATATACTGTGACTTTTTTTTTGGGGGGGGGGGGGGGGGGGGTTTTATGTATCATTTTTTAATATAAATTTTTGGTAATTTTATAGGCAATATTATATAAGACAATACTATATCGATAAACATTCACTAATTTTATTTCTATTTCTGTCACATATTTGCCCGATACATTAACCAATGTTATCAAATCCGGACTGCCCCAGATGGTTGAACCCGGGTACCTGTGATCTGGGGATAAATCCGGATTTTTTTTTACCCCTTCAGGTTGTATCCTCCAAAAACCGGCCGGGTCATGACGGGTTCTCCAGGTTTTCAATTTTTTTGCCCCGCTTTCGATTTTTCCCGGGTCAAAAGTCAAAGATTTCAAAATTTTGTCTTGATCAAACCGTGATCAGACTTTTGGTTGGACCTTCACTATAAAAGTTATATATGTTTACTATTAATTCTAATATTGATCAGACTCGGTTGAACTCCGGTCAAACCTTTTAACCCGCGACCCGGCCACTGAAACGGATCAATGGCCGAGCCAGGTTTAATAGTCTTGACTCGTTGACAGATTCATCACCACACAACTTAATTAACATCACAACCAAATAATATTGGAAAAACCACACTCTTATATATATGACGCATGTGGGTGTAAAGTGATAAAGACCATGCATGAAGTCTTGCACCGTCGGCCATGGACACTTATGAGGCCACCTATATATACGATGATACGATTGTGGATTCATTGAAAACAATTGAAGCTAGGTAGGTCCGGAGTTATTGGAGATTATTGGAATAATTGAAATATTTAGTTCACTTTAAGAGTTGATGTTTAACCAACAAGCACATAGATTCACTGGATCTCTGTTTTGGTTTGTGGTTTTTTTTTTATACTAACGATTGATCTTTATTAAAACAAAATATACTACAAGGAGCTAGGTATCTATATCAAGGAAAGCCGCGCTACAAAAACAGCAAATAGATAGGGGGAGATCACAGGCGCAGTAAGTGCAGGGAAACACAAATGAGGAAAACTGCGTTGTCTAGCTACTCGCATTAAGCTACGACATTAAAGTTCTTATAGACTCCCTTCCAATTCTTGACCGCCTCTGTGTTTGAGATAACAAAAGAGGCACTATACTGAAACTTTGTGCAGGGCTCTCAGCCAAGATGTGATGTGCACAATGATGATATCCAGTAGTGGTAGTCGATAGAGTTGTTTGAAAACATTCTTCCGTTTCTCTCAATCCACAGAGTCCACATATAGTTGCGAAAGCAATAGCCACCCTAGAGCTAGGAACGGTGTCATGAATGTCCACTGAAACAAGAAGTCAGCTAAGGAAATGGGAGGGCACCGAAGGACCCCCACCACCAGATCTTACACCAAAGGTGCCATGAAAATGGGCAATGAATGAAAAGGTGTCCTCTAGACTCTAGGTAGGTGGCAGAGGCATAGTGGACACGTAGAGTCAGCAAGTCACATCTAACATTTAACTTAAAATGGCCTAATAGCCAGCCATGGAGCTTTGAGATTTGGTATCCATACAGATGAGTCTTCCAATTGGAGCAAAGGTGGGCTGAGTTTCCCACTAAGGGTATTCATTGGAATATTTAAGCACTAATATCTATTTTTTTTTTTATCCGGAAGAAAAGTAACTTTATTGCAAACGCTTAACGTAGGCTGGATTTAACTCCTCTTGTCTCTCTCCAGGAGATTTACAATAGATGCTGGTGGCTTGGTCAAGATGGTCGAGCCAGGGTCAAAACCTTTGGCTAACTTTGCTAAGCTATCAGCGAATGTGTTTGCATCTCTGTAGACATGCACAATGTGAACATTCCAGTTTCGGTGCAAGAGATTACGGATTTCCCACACGATATCATCCAATACCATGGTTAGATCCAGGGTTCCTGACAACCATTCTACTACAGTAAGTGCATCCGTTTCCACAATCAACTGCTTGCAGTTCAAGTCCCACGCCACTTGCAAACCAAAAAATATCCCCCAAAGTTCCGCTTTGATGGGTGTACAAGATCCCAGGTTTAAGCAAAAACCTGTCATCCACTCTGCATTGTGATTCCGTATGAGCCCTCCAGCAGTAGCGAGATTACCTGGTGAGGTGACTGCTCCCTCCGAGTTCAATTTCCACCACCCAAAGCTTGGCGGTGTCCAGTAAGAGATGGATTCTGAGACCGCTAGCTTGGTGTTGGTTTTGTCCTTCGCTGTGAGGCTATGTTTGATCTCTGCCACTGTGTTTCTAATGTGGCGAACTGGGTATGGTAGCTCCTCCACTTCCTCCTCAAAATTCTTCTTGTTCCTCCAAAGCCAAATTTTCCAGCAGGTTACCGGGAATATGATTTCCCAGTCCTTTTCCTGTTGTGTCCTTCCCTTCGGGCGCTGTAGGTTCTCCCATACCCATTCTTCAATGTCCATGTTATGGAAGAACATTGCTTTCCTTCTGTCCGGGACTAGTTCCTCCCATATACCCTTTGCAATTGTACAGTCTCTTACCATGTGCAGGCTGGTTTCCTCCTCTATACCACAAACAGGACATAGAGCATCTCCTGCTATGTGTTGTAGAACTCTGGTGCGATTTGTTAACAACTTATCCTGACACAGTAGCCACATGTAAGAGGCCACCCAACTAGGTCCCTTCCAGGACCATAGAGATTTCCATGTTTTGTTCACTGCCCCCCAATTATGTGCCTCATGTCCCCTGTATGCTGACTTAATTGTAAAGTGACCCTTCTATTCTAGCAACCATCTCATTCGATCCTCTCCTCGTCTCTCGCTCGGTGGTAGTACAACCCAAAATTTCCTCCATTCACTTTCGTCCAAGTAAGGAGTGATATTCTCCCAATCCCAGTCGCCACTATCGGTTACTAGGTCCTCAACATAGAGATCTTGCATATCATGAGGGACTTGGTGAATGGTGCGTTCAAGCAGATTTCCATGTTGGTCAAGCCACATATCTTTCCAGAATTTGACCCGACGCCCATTCGCCACAGACCAGCCCAATGATTGAAGAAAGTCCGGCCAAATTTTGCATAATGAGGATCCATTTAGTTCTTTAACTGTGCAGGGAATCTCCTCTTCTGTTCTCCAATATTTGGCTCTAATGATCTGTGCCCATAGTGCATTTGGATTGGCAATCAGTCGCCATGCCATTTTCATAAGCATAGCATCATTCACTGACCGCATTTTTCGGATGCCTAGTCCCCCATGCTCTTTGGGCTTACAAACGGAATCCTAGCTCACCAGGTGTACTTTGTGTTGATGTCCCTCACCCCCCCAAATGAATTTGCGCACCACCTCATCTAATTTATCACATACTCCTCTTGGAATCCTTGCTGTCTGCATGGTGTAGATCGGCAAGGCTGATATGACCGATTTTGCCAAGGTCACACGACCAGCAAGGGATAAATGGGTAGCTCTCCAACCCGAAAGTTTGTTCTGTGCCTTGTCGATCAGATAGTTGTAGGTATTGCGTGTGACCCTCTTGTGGATTAGCGGTACACCTAGATATCTTTCTAGGTCATCAGTGAGTTTGAAGCCTAGGTCCGTGCTTAGTCGCTTAGCTGCCCGTTTAGGGATGTTGTTCGACACACACACCCTTGTCTTTTGGTTGCTGACCCTTTGGCCGGATGCATCACAGAACTCTTTGAGACACTCCTTGACTATTTTAGCTTGTCCGCGGGTCGCCGTGGCAAACAACACCAAGTCGTCGGCGAAGAATAAGTGTGTTAGGGTTGGACCATTTCTGCTTATGGTAATCGCCTCCCATTTGCCTTCAGCAACTTTGGCTTGGATAAGATGACCCAACCTCTCCATGCATAGTACGAAAATGTATGGAGATAATGGGTCACCTTGTCTAATGCCTCGTGAAGGCGAGAAAGCTTCCCCCTTTTCATCTTCCCAAATCACTTGCACAGAGGCTGTTGTAATGCAGCTCATGATGGCTTCCCTCTGGGCAGTGGAGATCCCAATGTCCTCCAGTGTTTCAGCAATAAAGCTCCATCTAAGCCTGTCATAGGATTTTTCTAGGTCCACCTTTATTGCCATAAAGCCCCCTTCGCCTTTCTTTCTTCTCATACTATGAATCACCTCCTGCACTATAATAATGTTGTCTACTATTTGTCTTCTAGGTACAAAATTGCTCTGATTTTGGGCCACCAGTTCCGGAAGGAATGATTTAATTCTATTCACGATCACCTTGCTAATTAATTTGTAGCTGACATTGCACAGTCCTATTGGGCGGAATTGAGTGATGTTGTCCGGCTTAGAGAATTTGGGGATTAAACAGATGAATGTTTGGTTGAGCCTTTCGTCCCACTGCCTATCCTCCAATGCGCCCTTCACCAATCTGTAGCAGGAATCTGCTACCTTGCTAAACTGGGATTGATAGAAAAGAGCATTGACTCCATCTGGGCCCGGGGCTTTTAAGGGGTCCATCTGAAAAATGCTCTCTTTAATTTCATCCATTGTGACTGGTTCTCCTAATGTCTGCCATCTGAGTGGAGAGATTCGGGGGAATCGGCCCAATGATAGGTTGGTGCAGTTGCCTTTCTCCTCCTCACTGAATAACTTCTTGTAATAGTTGGTGGCCATGCTGTGGAGTGCTCTTGGGTCTGATAGTACTGTACCTTGGTCATCCTGTAGCTCTGTAATTCTGCTTCTCCTTCGTCTGCCAGCTACAGTTGTGTGGAAGTACGATGTATTTTTGTCTCCTGCTTGGATCCACTTGCACTTTGCTTTTTGCGCCCAGAGTAGTTCCTCCTGCATAAGGACCGTGTCTAGTTCCAATCTCAGTTCCATTTCCAGTTTTGTGAGAAAATTAGATGGTTTTGTCTCCAGGTACTTCTGTATTCCCCCAATCCGTGCAAGTAGGTTCCTCTTTCGCCTATGTATGTTGACAAACACAGTCCGGTTCCATATTTGTGCTTTTTCCATAAAGCATGGCAAGGCATCCGGTAAGGTCAAGTCAGCATTCCAACCATCTTGAACCAGTGTGTCAAACTCCTCGTGCAGTAGCCACGCTGCAAAAAATCTAAACTGCTTCGTGTTTGAGTGTCTAGCTGGAGCACCCATAAGCTGGAGTAGGACCGGGTTATGGTCCGAGCAGATCCTGGGTAAATGCTTCACGCTAGCAGTTGGGAACTGAAGGAACCCCTGTTCATTACTCAGCACACGATCCAACCTGGCATATTTGTCCCCTCTCTTCCAAGTAAACTTTGATCCCTCAAAACCCAGGTCCTGCAATTCTGCTCTAAAAATACAATCCATGAACTGTTTGTCTGCAACCCCATTTCTGCCTAGCCCATCTTGCCTTTCCAGTCCATCCAATATGGCATTGAAATCTTCAATTAGCACCCATGGTCCCTTCACTGCTTTGGCCAATGCCTCAATATTCTGCCACAAAAAACGTCTCCACTTCTCCTGGGGACTCCCGTAAATTGCGGTTACAAAGACATAAGAATTCTCCACCCTGACTTGGAGATGTATAAACTGTGTGTGGCAGGCCACAATTTTCACATTCAAAAATCCAACATTCCAAAGTACCCATATTCCTCCAGCAAAACTGCGAGCGTCAACTCGGTGGGAGTTTGGAAAGTCAAGTTTCCTAATTTTTCTGCTCGCCTTCAATCCACTGATTCTAGGTTCGACAATGACTAGAATATTAGGTCTATGCTCTCGACATATCTCCTTACAAGCATTAACAAACTGCTATTTGTTTGCCCCTTGGCAGTTCCACGATAGTATATTTAACATAGTAAGTAGTATAGAGAGTTGCTGATACCTAGTACACCAAGTATGTTGATCAACTGGTCTGAAAGTTAGGTGCATCTACCCCACTTCTTGTAAAAGCTATGCCCTGGGGGTTCGCAAACTCACTTCCCCTAGCTGCCTCAATCATAGGCGTATCCAAACACGGTGGCGGGTCCTCCTTCATCTCACTAGACTTACTTCCAAAGTTCTTGAGTGGATGGCCGTCATGTGCTTCATGATTTGGGAAATCAGGTGGTTCATGGGGGTGAACAGTATGTGTGGTTCTGGGGAAAAAATTCATCCTGATTGGTGGTTGGATTGTCTGTGTAGGGCTATGGGTAGATGTTTTTTGGTTTGGAGGGGTATCCGAAATCACAATAAGCTGGTGGTCAGCTTCGGACAGGATCGTTACATTTTGAGTTTTGTTCTGGGTAGTCTTGGTGGTTTCCCTCATGTTTTGGGTCCCTGTAGATTTCAGCGTGGATGTCTCTGAGTTGGATGGTTTATTTTTTTTGTGATCAGGGGCTTGGGTTGGCTGGGTCCAACAAGGTTGTTGGTAACATTCTTCAGAGGTATCCGTGGGGTGTTTGGGTTGGTGCGTGGCTGGGGTGGGCTTTGAATTGTGGTCTTTCTTTGCATGTTGGGCTTAGGGTTTTTGATTGGAGGACCTGGGTTCCTTGTAGAAGGACCGCCTTCCTGCACGTTACCGAGAGTGTCCTCAGAGTTTCCCGCCAAAGCGCTGAATCTGCTTCCCATGTGCTTAGTAGGGCCGTGGGTGTTGATAACCAATGGTCCCTCTAGAGGCTTTTTAGGTCCTCGACGCGCCCGCGTAGGCACGTTTGTCCACTCACCCCACTCAGCTTCCTCCTGCTCCGGTTTGGGTGTTTCCGCCGGGCGTTCCATTGGCTGCTTGCCGGAGGGGGCCTTCGTTTGATTCGCCTCATTGCCATCTCCTTCCGGCTGTTGCCGTCCCAAGGGACAGATCCCCTGGGTATGCCCAATTTTCCCGCATGAGAAACACACCGTCGGGAGGCCCTCGTACTGGACGCGGATGAGTTCACCCTCCACCCTAATCTTGCCCTTAATAGGGCGAGTCAGGTCCACAATTACAACAATTTTTGCGAACTTACCTCGGGAGGATGTGGCCGTATGTATGTCCACCTTCACAGTTCTACCCACCAGGTCTCCTAGGGTCTTCAGCAGTCGTGGGTGGTACCAATGGGGTGGGATGTCAGGGAATTGTACCCACACCACTGCTGTATCCACCGTACCCTTGGAGGCACAGAACGCCGGCGTCCATGGTTGGACGCTGAAGACATGATTGAAGATGGTCCAAGGTCCCCCAAACAGAACACGCTGGTAATCTCCTTCACTCTTGAATCTTACTATGAAGAAGTTGTTTGGGAGGTCTATGATCTTGAAGGCTCCCTTCATACCCCACATAGATTGGATTTTGTCTCTGAGTACCCTATAGCCTATTGGTCTCCCTAAGAGCTTGAACACCACAGATAGCCTCCATGCCTTATCTAGGCGAGACTTGAAGGCAGAAGAGAGTTCAACAACCGAACCCCCTGACTCCTCATAAACAACTATGTCGCCCTCTTCATATTCAATCTCCTCATCCTCTTCCCATGTGGCTTCTTCTTGCAGCACATCTGTTCCAAAGGCTAGCTTTTCCTTATAATTTGTTCTTTGCTCTGCCATTGTGACCTCCTTTGTCTGGGGGTGCACTGCCTCACTTTGTTTGTCCATGGTCGAGATGTTGTCTACTCCCATCCCTTGCTCCTGTGCAGTTCCATAAAATTGAAAATTAGGGAGCTCTTCTTCCGCATATGGTTCAGTAGGATCTTGCTCTACGGGTTCATGGCGGATTGGAATTCGTCCCCTGGATCGGGATCTTTTTCTCTCTCTAGATTTCTCTCTCATGATTTTTTTACTAATATCTATTTTTTGTAGGAGCATAGGTATCAGAATTGGATCCCCGCAGCCAATTTGACCGGACTATGACCCAAAGCCTAATCTAGAATTTAAGAAGAGTTGTACTAAATATGCGATCGGCTGATCTGACTGGTTATATACTTACCCGGTTGAACTAATGCCCGGGCTAGTTTTACATCACAAACGGGAAATTTTTTTTATTTTATTCCTATTTTTACACAACAATTATATTATTTAATGAATTTTTTTATAAACTTTATATTTATATTTAATTTATAATTATAGTAAATATTAATATATAAAAATTAAAATAACTAATTACTCAATAATTATTATTCAATTCTACCCCAGTTGGACCAATAAGCCAAGACCCACGTCGCATTTTAGATTCTGATAACTATGCTTACGAGTTGAACTAAATATCTTTAGTTTCGAGAATGATAGGTGGTATGGCAGGGCCCATCCACCAGCGATCCATGAGGTAAATACGAAAGGCCCGAAGTTAACTAAAGGTACCCCTAGCTCAGAATATTCGGTTTTTTTTTCTTTTTTTTGCTAATCGAGACTTTTATTCAACAAATGAAGAAAAAGTCATACAAATACAAAGCTGCGTATACCCAAGTCATAGAGCAGATGACACCCAAGTCATAGAGCAGATGACAGGCTAACAACAGGAACAATAATCCTACACTAATCCAGATAGAGATACATGGATATTACTCGGGAAAGGAATATAAGATACAGAACATCAATCAAAACGCCTGTGTACGCCATGCGAATGCCTCAAAACATCAACAGATGCAAGGATGCTATAGTGGGAGTATGGAAAGTCCGATTGTAGAGATTTGATCCACCAAAAAAACTCTATTCACTGTTATATCAAAAAGACAATCCCAATTAATTACTTCACTGTTGAAGAGTTTCTTGTTCCTGGCCGTCCATAAGGACCAGAATGCAGAGTAGCCCAACATCATCCACATGGATCTTCTTAGTGTCGAATCTACTGTACAGGGGTATAACAGGAAAAAAAAACTTGCAGGAGGGGAAAGAAGGAGAACTGCACGATGGAGTAAGATTAGAACAACCTAGGACCCTAGGATAGTAAACCCTAGATTAGAATACTAAAATGCAAGGTTATCAAAACCGGACCGGTTCGACCGGTTAACCGGATTCAACCGACTTTTTAGCAAAGCCCCGGTCCGATTCACTGGAAAAAAACCCCTTGGTTATATAACCGCTTTGAACCGGCCGGTTTTTAAGGTTTTTTGGGCAACCGGCCGGTTTTTTAAGGTTTTTGCCCGATTATTCCGGTTGGCAGCTGGTTGGATCAATTTATTTTTTTTTAAGAAGGTTGTTATTTTTTTTATGTTATTTTCCAGCCTTTAAATGTAAAAATAGGAAAACGGTTGAACCCCGGTTGAACTCCGGTTTTATTGATCGACTACCTTCGCCGGTTCGCTGCCAGGTTTTCAAAACCTTGCTAAAATGTAAAAAAACAGGGGCTATAGAGCTTTCTTTCCGCTTTCCTTGTAATAGAACAAAGTTCAAACAAAGTCTTCTCCTTTTCCAAATTTCTTAAGCTTTCTTGTGTTGATTTCTAATATAAAAATTATTAATGCTTACATTCAGGAGTGGATTAGTTTAACATTTTAAAAAAGCTATACATATATAATCGATCGGGTTCAACTTTAAAGTTATTAAAATACTGCAATAGAGTAATTGGATAGTGTTTAGATAAGGAATTAAATTATAATTAAAACTAAACTTATAGTTGTTTTTTAAATAAAGACCCCAATAAAAAATTAGTGATTATAAAGGAAGGAAATGACAAACTGATCCATATAACAAATTCCTTACGGCTCTTGCAAATTGTCAAAATCTGATCGGTCTATATATTGGACAAGCCATTTGGCATCACAAGCGCACAGCTTATTATATTGGAAAAGTCACTATCTTTTTTTCTTTTGATGATAAAGCTAAGGTGCTATCTTCCCCATTTTGGCAGAAGATACCTTACTAATTGTATCCTGACAATGGAAAAGAAAACAAATCCACCCACTGACATCGAAGAAGAAAATAGGCGTCCATTGCCAAACTTTCCTCCATCCATTTGGGGTACGACCTTCAGTTCACTCTCCTTTCCAAAACAGGTAACTAGCACCTTCAATTCTTTCTTTTTTACTAATAAAAGAAGTAACTAGGCTCACCATAATTAAAGTGAACCCTAAATCTCAAGGTCAATGTTTTGAGTCTAGTGGTAGTGGGTTATGGACTCACAAGGGATGACACGTAGAGGCATAGAGAAGTAGATACATCGTCTAGCTATTGCATGAAGTTCATGCTAAATTACTTTTTGTTTCTTTCTTATTACTTCTTTTCTCAAATGTGTAGGAATTCCAATTTTACACTACCCAAATACAACAGCTGAAAGAAGAGGTGAAGAGGATGCTGATTGTTTCTACAAAAGATGTAGCGAAGAACATTGGCTTCATAGACCTATTGTGCCGCCTTGGTGTGACATACCATTTTGAGACTGAGATTGAAATACAGCTTAAAAATATTTCTTGTGCCCTTCCTCGTCAAAGTGACAATGATGATCTCTATACTGCATCGACTCTATTCCGAGTTTTGAGACAACATGGTCATCAAGTGCCTCGCTGTAAGTCCCTAGCTAGTTACACTTCTTGCATCTTTCCTTTCAGTTTTTGGCATGTTATCGGTGAAGGCAACTATTGCGCCGATTTTCGAGCAAAGTGATGTCTGTGGCCTTCTCCGCTATTAGATATGTTGCATTTTTTGTCTTCTGATGTAATCGGAACTGCTTGGTTGCCTGCGCTTGTACCAAAGAAAGAAGTAAATTAAAGTAATGTTCATTTTTTTTTTGATAAATAATTAATTATGTGTTTTTCTATAGCTGTGTTCCAATAGTTCAATGCCTTTTCACAAAGGATTACCAAGAATTGAGGCCAGGCAATACATCTCCTTTTACGAGGAAGAAGAGTCCGTAAATGGAACTTTATTGGAGTTTGCCAAGTTAGATTTTAATCGAGTAAAGTTGCTGCATAAACAAGAATTGAGCATTCTGTCAAGGTAAAATTTTTTAACTAAAAACAAGTACCAACCAAGGCATAGAAGAACGTTAACAAAGATTGTTTCTATACCATTCATTTCAGGTGGTGGAGGGACACAAATTTTATGGAGCAACTTCCTTATGTGAGAGATAGAATCGTGGAGGCTTATTTTTGGGCAAATGCGTTTCTTTCAGAGCCCCAGTATGAGTTTTCAAGGATTATGTTAGCCAAGTATATAGCAATGATATCAGTGGTTGATGATACTTATGATGCGTATGCTAAATTTGAAGAACTCATACATTTTACACAAGCAATGGAGAGGTCTCACACTCGCTACTTATTCATTCTTTTAATGTTCTTTCTTTTCATCAAAAAAAAAAATGTTCTTTCTACTTGTTTGCTTCTTTTGCCTCCAAGAACTAATGGGTATGGCCTGGTAGTCTGGGCCGGATTTCAAGAGGTAAAAAGAAAAAGTCTCCGGCTTAATCAAAATTAATGCATCTAAAATACATTCTGATGAGAGCCTAGTTATCAGAGCCCACACCATGCCGGGCATGGCCTGGCCTGGCCCGAGCTCAATTTGGGTTCTTAAATTAGTTGGGCCTGATATACACCTAATCCTGAAAAGCTTGGGTGGTTTTTTAGTTTTACTGACGCGGTTGAACCGTTAAAAATCCATGAACCGGTCGAATCACATTTAAATCATAAAAAGCTAGTGCTTTTTTCCTTATTTTTTACACAAAAAGTGTATTATTTAACAGAATATTCATATTTTTAAACTTTACAATTTTTTGTTTTCACAATTAATTATTAAATAATTATTATCTCAATTTAATTATATTAAGCCCCCAGTTGGGTCTATTGCCAGGGCGGTTCTGATAATTATGGATGAGAATAACCTTTACGTTACATGTAAATCCAGTAAATCCTAGCACCAGCTGGCTATTACAGTATACCTTGTGTTCATTTATAATGATGGACATTGCATCAATTCCTTCGCATTTTCATAATTAATTTTTTTCTTGTGCTAGGTGCCATATCGATGCCATTGATCAACTACCAGCTGAGTACAAGAAATTTCTCTACAAAGTTCTCATAAATATTTTCAACGAAACAACCTGCGAGATGACTGGAAAAGGAAGACCTTATCTGCAGATTTTGTAAAAGAGGAAGTAAGGATTTCTTAATTAATACTTTTGGAATTTTAATTATGATCACTCAATATTTTGAGTACATATGATCAGAATTTTAATTTTTTTGTCATTATTACCAGTTTAAAATCCTGGTGCGATCCTACCATACTGAAGCAGAATGGTCGAATAGCCGACATGTTCCACCATTCGAAGAGTACATGCGCAATCGAAAATCATCAAATGGGACAACGTTAATTTTAGCATTAGCCTTCACTGGAATGGAAGAAGTAGCAGGAATCAAAGAATATGAATGGCCAAGAAGCAATCCAAGGATTATAGAAGCTGCAAATTTAGTTATTTGTGTAATGAACGACATATCAGGCCATCAGGTATAGTTACATCTGAAACTAGTTTTTGAAATTTGTGTTAGAGTTTCTAGTTTATTCGTAAATCTTTCTTTCATCTAACAAAACTCTCTCGTTTGTCATTGAAGGATGAACAAAAGAGGGGAGACTGTGCATCAAGTGTTGAGTGTTATATGAAAGAACACCAAGTCTCTAAAGAACAAGCAGTCGAAGTGATTAAGAAAATGGGTGCAAATGCAGCTAAAGACATCAACAATATGTGCATGACATTGGCTGTCATTCCAAAGCCGATCCAAATGCAGTTAAAGACATCAACAATATTTATTGAGAAAATACCCATTTGATAATGGGTTCGGCTTTCATGGTATATTGGCCCAAAACTTCTTTGTAGAGATTCGTTTGTTATATTGTGCTCAAAGCGTCTGCCACATCCCTTACTTCCTATTGTCCAATCTCTATACATTACTTACAATAAAATATCTTCCATTAGATGTCATTTGATGTTAAATTATTAATTTTAGTAAAAAACTAGTTCACTTTTGTTGGAATGTAAGTGTGAGTGGTGAATCCCACATTGGAGAGAAAGAGGCCAAGTGAGTAACATATAAGTGAAATGGGCCCATGTACCCAATACCTTGAGGTTTTGGGTTAAAGAGTGGTATCCTGGTCACGCGTATGGAACTCACTTGGGCCTCGCGTGTTGTCTCCCTGGTTTTCGGGCGACTCCCGGTTCTCAACACGTGGTAGCGGAGCCGATGGTTCGGCTGGGACGGAATGGTTTGCGACATGGTGATGTTCCCGTGGCTGCTGCCCCCACGTGGAACGAAGAGCGATTGGGCTCTTGGACCAAGCTCGATTGGAGTTGTAAGGCGTGGCTCCGGATAAGAGTGGTATCGGCAGGCGCCTGCTTCTAAGTGGCTGTGGGCCCTCGGCCTAAGTGAAGTTGTAAGTCGTGGCTCCCGATGGAATAAGCTCTTGGAGCATCGGCAGACGCGTGCTCCTGGAATGGGCTTGATGGCAGAGTGGGCTCTTGGTGATGTTGCGAAAAGTTTCCAGCGAAAAGTTTCCAAAAATGTTTCCGTTGAAGGGGGAGTAGGCCCGATGATGTCCGATATGGAAGAGTCTCACACTTGAGGGGGAGATTGTTGGAATGTAAGTGTGATTGGTGAATCCCACATCGGAGAGAAAGAGGCCAAGTGAGTAACATATAAGTGAAATGGGCCCATGTACCCAATACCTTGAGGTTTTGGGTTACAGAGTGGTGTCCTGGTCACGCGTATGGAACTCACTTGGGCCTCGCGTATTGTCTCCCCAGTTTTCGGGCGACTCTCGGTTCTCAACAACTTTGTTTTATATACGTTTGCAAAACCGCGAAAGGAAAATGGAGGAAGTGGAAAAAAAAACCGATTTGATTTGATTGTCTCCTGCATGCCAAGACTAAACTGTAATGAAATTCATCTTATCTGCCTACCAATCCAATAACCACTCTTGACAAACATTTAATAACTGTTTAACAATGGAAGAATAATTTTCGGCTGTTTCGACTTCAAGAAAAGCCTTTGGAGATAAACTGCTACCACAAGTAATGCCTTCGAGTCTGATGGAAAGGTTGATAGTTTTCTAAAGCTGTTACTACTTATTTTCCAACAAAAGATTTTAGGCTCAAAAAATCAAGATCCGGTGGCTTGACCTGACCAGTCTGAGTTTAATAGTGTCAAACTCTCGTGCCACTGAATTATGTATGCTTTAGACACCGATGGTTGCTGATTTTGGTTTCCAAATACATTAGGTTTTGTCTCACACTTAGCATCTACTTGTGGCTACATCAATAGACAATGACTTGAATGAGGAAATGAATGGCATCTGCACAATCTTCCCACTGTGATGAAAAATCAGAAGGATTTTTTTTCTTCAAGAAAAGGCCAGTACCTCCACACCGGCACTGACTTTTATCTTTCAGAAGATCAAAACCTCAAAAGTGCCAAAAGTCCATTTTGTGTGTGTGTGAGAGAGTGAAATTCTTCTAGTTGGCATCCACTGTGTGTATATAAAATGTCTATGGCAAGGCACTGGCTGAGAGAAAAATAATTAATTAAGTGATATCTATCTGCAGGTAAGAGTTGCTGGTGTTTTTTACTTTTTTTTTGATAAAAATCATCAAGATTTTTATGAATGTGAATAAGGAGACTGCAAGATATATATATGTTGCTGGTGATGCAACATAGCTTTGTGATTTCTGTGCTTATATATCTGTACTCTCTAAGTTTTTCGTAAATTACCCTTTAGTTTACTGTAGTCTGTCTTGCATTTTTTGAGCTAGCATCATCTGAATGAACAGCAACTTGGAGCAATCCTGTGCTGGTCACCTAAACCTCTCTGTTCTTACTAGCTACATGTTCTAATCTTTGTGAATTTTGAAATATAATGTGGAAACAGGTCTCTTTAGACAATGAGCAACCACATAAGCAAAATCCTTGCAAGTTACAAAGGAGATAGAGGATACATGGACTTGGTTCTAGCACTGACTCTATTCGTTATCCCAAGCCTGGTCCTACTTGGAGCCCTTGCTTTCCTTGCAACAAGGAATCAGACCAACAAGGCAAAACTTCCACCGTCTCCACCACGTTTACCAATTATAGGTAACCTGCTGGAGCTTGGTGACAAACCCCACAAATCACTAGCCAAGCTTGCCAAGATTTATGGACCTTTAATGAGTCTAAGGATAGGGCAGGTTACCACAGTTGTCATATCTTCTGCAAGCCTTGCCAAAGAAGTCCTCCAAAACCATGATTTGATCTTCTCCAACCGAAGTGTTCCCCAGGCAGCTAACATTCTTGACCACACAGAATTTTGCCTAGGCTTCTTGCCTGTTGGGCCTTTATGGAGGAAGCTTAGAAGGGCATGCAACTCACATATTTTCACCCCTCGAAAACTTGATGCCAACCAAGAGCTGAGGCGCAAGAAGGTACAGGAACTGCTAGCACATGTTCAAGAACATTGTCTTGTTGGCAAGGCTGTAGATATAGGCCAAGCAGCTTTCAGAACTACGTTTAATGCTCTGTCAAACACTATTTTCTCGGTTGATTTGATTGATTCAAGCTCGGGGACTTCCTATAGGACGTTTATTAGGGGTGTCATGGATGAGTTAGGAAAACCAAACTTGTCCGATTATTTTCCTGTACTAAGATACTTTGACATCCAAGGGCTGAGGTCTCGTACAGAGAATCACGCTGCTAAGTTGTTTGGTATCTTGGAACGTATAGTCGATGAAAGATTGCAGTCAAGAAGAATGGAGGGATACGTACTAAAGAATGACATGCTAGAAACTCTTCTCTCTCTCAGCGAGGAAGACAGCGACATGATGGACAACAATCTCATCAAACATTTGCTCCTGGTTACTTCTTTTTTTCCTCCTTCCTTCCTTTCTGTTTCTGTTCACTTCATGTATGTGGAATGTTTACATATACCAGCAACTTGATAGTTCAAAACGACTAATATTCTTGTTATGATTACATATATTGGAACTCCAGGATCTATTTCTTGCGGGTTCTGATACAACTACAAGCACGATAGAGTGGGCAATGACAGAGTTACTTAGAAACCCCAGGATTTTGAGGAAAGCCCGTGAAGAGCTCAAGCAGACTATTGGCAGCGGCAACTCAGTTCAAGAATCTGACATTGCAGGTTTACCATATCTGCAAGCCATTATCAAAGAAACCCTGAGATTGCACCCACCTGCCCCTTTTCTTCTCCCTCGAGAAGCAAGAGAGGAAGTAGAGCTCTGCGGCTTCACAATCCCAGAGGGTGCTCAGGTATTGGTCAATGCATGGGCCATTGGTAGGGAACAAAGCATATGGGATGATCCTGACTCATTTGTGCCAGAGAGGTTTGTGGGTTCAAACAAAGATGTGAAAGGCCAGAATTTTGAGCTTATTCCATTTGGTGCTGGAAGGAGAATATGCCCTGGATTGCCATTAGCAAATAGAATTCTACCCTTGATGTTAGGTTCGCTCCTTCATTCCTTTGGTTGGAAAGTTGAAGATGGGGTGATACCAGAAAATTTGGACATGGAAGAGAGGTTTGGCTTCACTTTGGAGAAAGCTCAACCACTAAGGGCTATACCCATTCAACCTTAATGATGGCTGATTGTTGAATCTGGTTCAATGATCTTTCTTCCACTTATATCATGTATCTGTACTCTTTTATGTTTCCTGAGACTGTAATAAGACCTTAACATCAATATTATATAATACGAACAGCCATGATCCGATTATGAATAATTAATTTGATACCTATCATTATATCAAGGGGTTGACGTACTCAAACTGTGAAAAATGGAAAAAGAGAGGATGAGGTAAGAAAAGAATTTGATTCTCCTACTAAGATGAAATTGTGTTGGAAACTCATCTTGTCTAACTAACAAGCCAATACTACTAATAGCTTCACAAAGATGGTTCTTTGGTTTAAAAGTTCTTCTCTATAAACTCAACCCATCAACCACACTTTGGCAAATATTTAGTAACTGTTAGCAATTAGTGGACAATAATGTTGAGCTCTTTTGACTTAATTAACACTCTTTGGAGAGAAAGGGCAGCATTGGAAGATATCACTATACTGCCTTAAGTTGAGATGGAGAGGTTGATAGTTTTCTTTAGTTAAAGCTGTTATTACTACGTAAGTGGCTGCTACTTAGAAATTTTATTCTTTTTGTAACTTTATTTTTTTATTATTCCACTTTTAAAATACATTGCTTTCCCTCTTTTCTTCTAAATTTAGTAAAGAATATTGTTAAAAATTGATATTTACTTTCTGTCACGGATGAATATTTTGGAACCCAATCCCCGAGTAAGAAAGGAGCCATGATCTCAAAGGCCAGGGTGCAATTTTTTTGTACGTTGGAAAATATTGTATGTTGGAAAATATCTTTTTAGGGCTTGGCTTTTTAATAATATAACAGAGAACGCCATGCATCTTGCAATTTTTGGTACGTTGAAAAATATTAGCATTCCTTCGCTAGAATTTTTTTCCCCAACAAGTCTCATCACGATGTAGAAAAGAATGACCATTTAGTTATACAGTCCACAAATCTGGCTGAGATGTCTCACACGATGAAGAAAAGAATAGCCAACTTGTAGAAATTAAGAGAAAGATAAAAGGCAGGAGCGAAGAATTGAAGAAGATAGGTCACGAATTTTTGGAGATTACTTAATAATTGAAGTATTTAATTGACTTTATATATGACTTGATGTTTGACCAACATTCAAGATAGAATTACTGTATCTTTGAATTGATTGCTCGTATCATGACTTTTGAACTGACTATTCCAAATCAGATGCATGGATGAGTCTTCGAATGGTGGCTATGGTGGGTGACTTTAGAAAGGGATATTTATTAAGTTGTTTAGCCACTAATATCTATTTTTTCTTTGAAATAATGAATCATGATAATACAAAATTGAGCTAAAACAAGTAAAAAGCGTTAACCTACTATGCTTGAGATTTGGATACACAAAAATTTAAAATAAAATAAAAAAGAATCGACCTCCCATCATATCATGATTTGTAAATTGTAAAAACAATTGCATAGAAAAATGCGGATCTAATTAGTTATACAAAAAAGATTTGGTTTCACTTTAAAATCTTGTGGGTTTTTGGTACAGTTGGTACCCAACTTTCTTACGTTGGGTCAATCGTGTGCCTACAACTTTTCTCGAGACATTTATGCACCTGGAGTTTTAGCGGGCAGGTCAGTCATGGGTCTCGGGCTGGGCATATGCTGACGCGGATGCTGCCCCAAAATTGGGCTGCCGCCCGTACGTCCTTTTATCATCCTCATGGCAAGGGTAGGTCTAAACCCATTGTCCCAACGACTTCCCACCCGGTTCTCACCCGATTGAAGAGGTTCAACCAAAGAATTAAACCGAAACATCGTATCCATTATAAATTTAAAATTAATTTTTTTAAACTTGCTAAATTAAATAAAAAATAACACAATTTTAATTAACCACCAATATTATTTCCTTTGGTTGATTTAATAGAACACATGATGATGGGCAAGTGGCAACAATCAGAACCATCCAATAATTTTTTTATTTTTAGACAAAAATAAAACAAAAAATATTCATATCAAAGAAAAAAATCCGTTTGCAGCACCACCTCCCTCCTCCTCCTCCTCCCCCTTGCTACCTCCTTCCTCCACCCTACCGAAAATTCCGGCCAAGGTCTACGGAAAGTTCCACCGCCACCCATGTTCCTCTTCCAAAAACCAAATACAACCATTCTATTTTCAAGTAATACCCAACTTATACTAAGTGTATTAAGAATACAAGAAGTTTTTTGGATTGGAAAAATAACGATCATTCACGTCAAAACCCCTCCCCCTCCCCCCACCAACCGCTGCCGCCTACCCCTCCCCCTCCCCCCACCAACCGCTGCCGCCTACCACCCACTCTCTTTTAGTTTTTCAGTTTTCTACTAATCCACAAAGTTCCATCAAATGAAAAAGAAAAAAGACCGGAGCTTTTAACATTTTTTTTTTCTGTCAGATCTATGTTGTCCTCCCTCTTCTTTTGGATTTGTCATTCTGTTATCTCCCCTTTCCCATTAAAGCCCACTTGTTGGGAGAGGCGGGGGCCCCGAGCTTGGTGGCGAGGACATGGCTAAGGGGCATGAGCTCGAAGATCCCAACGGTGGCATGGCGAAACATGAGGCCCTGGTCGGCGGCATCGATGTCCTCCAGTTCTTGAGAAGAAGAAGAAAAAAAGAAATTCTTTTGTGTTTGCATTTGAACATGGTGTTGATGGTGGGTTTGGGTGATGGCAGTGGGGGTGGTGGTGGCAGTGCTTTGTGATTTTCGTTGGGAGGGAGGGTGGTGGAGGAGAACACTCTGGCCAGGGGTGGTGGGTGATTTTTTCTTTTTTTTTAGTTTTCTTTCGGAAGAAGAGAAGATAGGATGGACACGGTAGAGAGAGTTGACGATTTTGATTAATTTTTGACAATTAATAGATTTTTTTGGGTAATTGACAATTAATACATTAAATACCTAGATGAGAGTTAACGATTTTGATTAATTGTTTAATACATTAAATATCTGATTGAGAGTTGACGATTTTGATTAATTGTTGACAATTAATAAATTTTTTTTTGGTAATTAACAATTAATACATTAAATACCTGGATGTATTTATTTTAGTATTTATTTCAAATTATTTTTCTACATTCCATCTGGATGTATTACTTTATATAAATATTATAAGCTATTAAAATAGTGGTTCATGTTAATTAATTTTTATATCATTATCTGATTATTAAGAGAAAAGATAAATTTTTAAACTGTGTTTTTTCATCTAGTTTAATCGTGGCAGTTATTTTTAAAAAAAATAAAAAATCGAATAAAGCTTTTATAATTTGGGTTGTTTGACAAGAAATTTGGAGAATTATATAAAAATACAAAAATAGAATGTTGACTAATAATTTTATAGGCTTTAGTTGTTGGATCCTAAAAATTATTAATCTGTACATTTATTAATTAATAATAAGTAATTATGGTATTTTTGGTTTTTTATGGTTGAACCTCTTAAATCGGGTGGTTAGTACATGGGACAATGAGTGGGACCCACAATTGCCACATGGATGCTAAACGTCGTTTTGAGCCACGGGCAGCAGCCCAAAATCGGGCAGAAACCACGCCAGCATATGCCTCGCCCGAGACCCATGATTGACCTGCCCGCTAAAACTCCAGGTACATAAATGTCTCGAGAAAAATTGTAGGTACACGATTGACCCAACGTAAGAAAGTTGGGTACCAACTATACCAAAAACGCAATATTTTGTCTAAGGATTCAAATAGCTTTTGTTTACCATGCTCATATCATATGATTGGAATTTCAAGATTAACATGTTGATTTCAAATCAACAGTCAAATCAACGGGCTATGATTTTTATGCTTTCTAAATAAAATTTTGATCACACATCATTGGACTGAAACCACATTATTCAAAACTTAAGCTTCAAGTTATTTTTTTTTTTTAAGAATCAAAGCATGAAGTTATTTGATATCCAATTATTTGGTACTTTCCAAGACTTCACTTTGTTTGGATGTAGGACTTGGATGGTAGAATAGGATATATTTCATCTTAGAATACAAGGGAAAGTCATCATGTAAAAAATTTTCATTAGAAGACTCACTCGCCCACCATAATTACATGTAGACTGGATGAGTCTGGATTAGTTAACAAAGCTCCTGATACCATACGTATATGGGCAACAAAAAAGCGAATAGAAGGTAGGAAAAGAAAGCAATAAGGCAAGGAATAGCGCAACTCTTACTTTGCTTCTGGGACTTTTCCACAGATTGACAAATTCTACATTAGGGATGACAATTTAGTATGACATGCTTGGCATTGAAGTTTTTTTTTTTTATGGAAAAGAGTCTATTAACTTAAACACTATGCATTGAAGTTGGGGGAGGTTCGACTGCGCTGAGCCATGTTGATGACCGCACCATAACTCATTGTTATAGTTATAAAAATGGCTTAATACATCATACCACCCTCCAATTTGATATCAGTTTTGATTTTGGCCCATCAGTTATGTTTCTCTTGATTTTAACTAGGGGTGAGCATCGGTCGGTACGGTATTTTCCGTACCGAAAATTGGAACGGTATGCCTTTACCGATAGGCGTATCATACTGACTGCTTACCGATAGTACTATACCGACCAACCGAATCAACCGTACCGTCTAAATACCGACGGTATCGGTCGGTAACCGTGCCGTCCGAAATTATTTTCCCAAAATAAATTGCTCACCCATGTCTTTTCCCTCTCTCTCACCTGAAACCACCACCCACCTCACTCCCATCTCTTCTTTCCATCTTCTCTTCCTCCTCTCTTCCTCCAATCTATCACCACCACCACTCGAAGCCGCCACTGCCAAAGCCACCGCCTCAATCTTCCTCCTCTCTTCCCTCCAACTCATCCGGTCTCGCCCAAGCAACCGTCTTTCGTGGATCGTGCCGCCGCCAGTCCTCTGCAGCTCACGTCCCCCTGCTCCTCACCCACGCCTCACCCATTTCATCATTTCATCACCGCCATAACCAATTGATCGTCACCGCCGTCTATTCGCACTGCCTTTTCAACTGGTCGTCGCCGAGTGGTCACCGCCGCCTCAATCTTCCCCTTCCCTCCAACTCCTTCGGTCTCGCCCTCAAATCCACCACCGCGAGCAACCGTCGTCCATGGATCGTGTCGTCGCCAGTCCTTTGTAGCTCGCGTCTCCTCGCCAGTCCTTTTCAACTGGTCGTCGCCGAGTGGTAAGCCGGCCAAACCTCTCACTTCTTTCTGTCTTCTCTTGCGTTTCTTGAATAAAATTGGTGGATGATGGTGGATTGTTGATTGCTGATTGTTTCTTCAATTGCCCTTACTACCCTTTCAACTGGTCGTGGATTGTCGATGATGGTGGTCTGTTGTCTACAGTTGAGGGTAGAAGTGGTCTGCTGTCTACGGTTCGGCACGGGATGGTATATCGTCGGTATGTGGGAAGAATCCCGCCTATTTTTCGTCTCACATATCGGTCGGTAATTTACCGATATTACGGTAGGATCAATAGAAAATTTTGAACCACTACCGATCGGTTCGGCACGGTACGGTTGGTTCGAAAGATTTTGCTCACCCCTAATTTTAACCCTGAATTTAGCTCTCACCCATTAATTTGGCCCCACGTGCTCATGGTTACCGGCTACGTAGATGACGTGTCAGCATCATCCTGTCAAGGTATTACTCCTTTTATCTACGAGATCAACAACATTTTGACCAGGATCCCGTACCGCCACTGAACAAATGGCACACCTGAAAACCTAAAATAAACAAATCAAGAAGATTAAAATCCTAGGAAGCAAAATAACAATAAAATAAAATGATTGTTTCTTAATAGGTGAAGATTTATCTTGCAAGCAGTCTCAGCTCTCTGCTTCCTTGCGATTGCGAACAACATCAACAGTTAAGATTCATATATACTAAACAAGAATTCTAGTTTAATAATCCAACATTAATTTTATTCTTATATTATCTCCGAACATTTTTTTGTAGTTATAATATAATTTTATATTCAGATTAAGATGAGGATACTGGAGATCAGGTAGCCTATCATCACCACGCAGGCAAGCAAGATGAGGATGCCATCTTTGATGAATTCTTTCTTTTACTATTTGTTTTCTTCTGTTAACATAAACTAGCACATTTGCATTAACATATAAATAGTACATATGCACCAATTAGCATTTATCCCCGACTGGAGATAAAAAAAAAAAAAAAAGTAGAGCGGTTGCAAATTGTGCAGGTATGGATGCTTGCCAATCTGGCCTAAAAGCATAAACAAAATTTTACTAGTAGTTTTCCATCTGTCGAATAATTGAATTTTTTTTTCTAATAAAGGAAAAACAAAACTGTACCAATTTAATACCGAAGTGAATGATTAGCTTTCTGTTTGTATCAAATCAATTTTCTGCTTGTGTCATCGCAGATTGCATTTAGCTACAAATTAGCAAAAAGTTTCAGTTAATATCGGCAAGTTTCGATGAACGTGAGCAAGGGGGCAAAAACACCAACAAATGATAAGTTGCTGGAAAAAATCAAGGGAAAAGTATTTGGCGGGACTCCAAATCCATGAGGACGGCGCACGTGACAGAACGACCGCCGCTGGCCTCTCACGTCGTGCTCGAGCTGGAGATATAAGTGGCCTTTGGTACTTGCCGGTGGAGTCTATTTCTTTTTTTTTTTCATTATCTTCTATTGACTGCACATACATAAACACTATCAAGCAAACCTTTAAAAATTTGACGTGTGTCGTGAGACTGACACGTCACCAACGGGTGAATGCCAAATTTAAGGTTAAAATCGAGAAAAACGTAATTGATGGGCCAAAATCAAAATTGGTGCCAAATTGGGGGTTGGTATGAGGTATTAAGGCAAAAAAAATTCTAACGCATAAATTGAATTATAGATTAGTTTAACATTATAAAAAACCAAAACATAATTTGGTTCAAAGCTATTAAAATACTGCAAAGATATAATTTGATAGTGTTTAGAAAAGGAATTCCAAATAAACTCCCCAATAAAAAAAAAAAATAGTGATTCCCGATTATCACTGCCGCCAACCAGTTGAAATAATTTGCTTGACTGAGGGAAATGACAAAATCAGCCACATAACAAGTTACTTTTTGTACGGAACTTGCAGACTGTGACAATCTGATCGTCTATATATTGGACAGGCCATTACTTTAATTAGCATCACAAACACAGCTTGCTTCATATTGGGAAAACCACACATTCTTGAAATTAAGCCTAATTTATAAGGTGCTATCTTGCCTTTCTTGGCAGAAGTATATCATTATGGAAAAGAAAACACATCCTCCCACTGAGATCAAGGATGAAAATAGGCGTCCATTGCCAAACTTTCCTCCATCCATTTGGGGTACCACCTTCACTTCATTTTCCTTCCCAGAACAGGTAACTATAACTACTAGTAGCATAGATAAACACCAAACCCCAAGGTTTAGGTTTTAAGTCTTGGTGCGAGCGGATTATGAAATTGTATTGTAGGTAGTGATCACACCTCATATTGGTGACAAGTAGAGCCAGTGAGCTGGGTGTTCTAGTAAAAAAAAAATAAATAGATAAACCCTCTAGCTATTGCATGCAGTTCATGTTTAGTAGCTATCTTATGTTTCTATCCACAATTTCATGTACTCTTAACATTGTTTTTGCCACTGTGTAGGAATTCCAATTTTACACTTGCCAAGTACAACAACTGAAAAAAGAGGTGGAGAGGATGCTGATTGATTCTAGAAAGGATGTAGTGAAGAACATTGAGTTCATAGACCTATTGTGCCGCCTTGGTGTGTCCTACCATTTTGAGAATGAGATTGAAATGCAGCTCAAAAACATTTTCTATGCCGTTACTCATCAGAATGACTATGATCATGATCTCTATACCACATCGCTTCTATTCCGAGTTTTGAGACAACATGGTTATAAAGTACCTTGCTGTAAGCCCCTAGCTACACTTCTTGCATCTTTCTTTTCGTTTCGGCATGTTCTGATAAATAAGTAATTGTGTGTTTTTCTTTAGCTGTGTTCCACAGGTTCAAGGAGGTGAATGGTGAGTTTAAGAGAAGTATCGTCAATGATTTGAAGGGAATACTTGGTTTGTATGAAGCTTCACATCTGAGTGTGCATGAGGAAGATATTTTGGATGAAGCACTTGTTTTTACAAGGGAAATCTTGGAGAAGTCCTTGGTTTCCATGCAATTAAGTCCTCATATTGAAAAACACATAAAGAACACATTGATCCGGCCTTTTCACAAAGGCTTACCAAGAATTAAGACCAGGCAATACATCTCCTTTTACGAGAAAGAAGAGTCAGTCGATGGAACTTTATTGGAGTTTGCCAAGTTAGATTTTAATAGAGTGCAGTTGCTGCATAAACAAGAGCTGAGCATTCTCTCAAGGTAAAATTTTTACTTCAAAAAATGAAGAACAAATCAATGCATATAGAATGTCATAAACTTTAACAGAAAATTGTTTGTATACTATTCATTTCAGGTGGTGGAGGGACTCAAATTTTACTGAGCAACTTCCTTATGTGAGAGACAGAATCGTGGAGGCCTATTTTTGGGCAAATGCACTTCTTTCAGAGCCCCAATATGAGTTTTCAAGGTTTATGATCTCTAAGTATTTAGCAATGGTAACACTGGTTGATGACACATATGATTCGTATGCAACATTTGAAGAACTCAAACATTTTACGGAAGCAATGGAGAGGTCTGATTTACTACTTATTCCTTTTAATGCTCTTCTGCGTGTCTACTTGTCTTGCCACCATTAAAATAATGGTCTTCTTGGATGGAGGAATCAAAATTAACGTTTCTATGCAAAACAAGATTAACTTAATATTTGTTAAGGTTCAGTCAACACTCCTATTAGGTTGGTTGAAGTCTTGGCTATAAACTTGGGGAGGCTCCCTTCAACCTAATCTTTTAATTAACCAAAAAAAATAAACGCTTTGTAATAATTTTATTTAGAGTACCTTTTATGTTACACATAGATACAAAACATTTTCCCCCAGTTCTCACTTTTTCTTAATTTGTTGATGTTAACTGCATGATTCACATTGTGATGATTAATTTTATTTTGCGCTAGGTGCGATATTGATGCTATTGATCAACTACCAGCTGGTTACATGAAATTTCTCTACAAGGTTCTCGTAAATATTTTCAACGAAACAGCTTGTGAGATGACTAAAAGAGGAAGGCCTTATTCAGCAGATTCTATAAAAGAGGAAGTAAGAACATTTTAAGTCTTTTGGAATTTTAAGGACACTGAATAATTGTTGAAAGTGTACATTGGATACTAAAATAATTAGGAGATTCAGAATTTTTGTTCTTTGTCTTTGTTACCAGTTCAAAAATCTGGTGCAATCCTACCATATTGAAGCAGAATGGTCTTGTAACCAACATGTTCCACCATTTGAAGAGTACATTCGCAATGGAAAATCGTCATCTGGTATCACGTTAGTTTTGGCATCAGCCTTCACAGGGATGGAAAACGTTGCAGGAATTAAAGAATATGAATGGCTGAGAAGTAATCCAGAGATTATAGAAGCTACAAAGTTTCTTGCTTGTGTACTAAATGACATATCAGGCCATCAGGTACAGTAACATCTCAAACTATAGTTTTTGAAATCTGTGTTACGGGTTTCTACTTTATCCTAAATCTTTCTTTCAACTAACAAAACTCTTTCTGTTGTGCTTGAAGGACGAACAAAAGAGGGGAGACTGTGCATCAAGTGTTGAGTGTTACATGAAAGAATACAATGTCTCCAAAGAGCAAGCAACCGAAGTGATTAGGGAAATGAGTGCAAGTGCAGTTAAATACATCAACAGTATGTGCATGACATCGAGTGCCATTCCTAGGCACATTCTTAAAATTTTCGCTAATATTGTCAGGGGATGCGATGTTGTGTATGACAGAGGGAATGGGGATGCATTTACTAATCCAACCAAATTGAAAGATCATGTTATCTCAATATTCATTGAGAAAATATATTAGAGGGGGCTTTGTGTAGCATATCAAACAAAGTTAGTTTTATTTTTATTGGCCATGTAAGTTTTTATTAAGAGTTCAGGTCTGTTTAAGTTTAGTTTAGGAGTCTATAAAATAAGAATTCCTAAAAAAGATGTGTTACGATTTTATTCTCAGTTTGATAAAGTAATGGTTGTGAGAGAAATACCGTAAGTGTGGCTACTCAGTGGGCGAGCACCCACGTCCGGCCTAGTTTATTGTGTATCAATTTCAAATTAAATAAAAAGTAATTTCTAGCTTCCCTTCCAAGTTATGTTGGGCAAAACTTCCCCGCAAGATGTTTGTTTGTATTGGGTTTTCTTTTAAGGAACATACTTATATTATTTGGTTCCTTCCCTTTGTATACCTATACTGTCAAATTATTCCTTTCATATACCTAGAGATTTGTTTGAGTTTGAATTGTGCACAAAGCGTATGCCACATCGCTTATCTAAACTTGAGGTCATATTTTTTTTTTTTTATGTTAGGAGAGTATCCCAGTTGATTACCGGACTAATCACTCCTCGTAGCTCGATGCGTCACCCTTGTGAGGTGGGACCACTACCAATAGCACAATTTCCATACACCCGCTTCCACTAGGACTCGAAACCTGGACCTAGGACTCGAAACCTGGACCTTGGGGTTTAAGGAAAATGCAATAGACTTTAGCACTGCAACCAATGCTAATTGGTTGAGGTCATACTGTTTGATAGGACAGAGTTAAAGATGATTTTTTTTTCAGCTACGTTCTATTAAATTTTTTACTTTTAATTTCATATCAGGCATAACACAAAGAGTTAATCTCTGATTTTTATAAATTTCTCTGTGCAAATTATATATATACACACACACGCTTATATGATTATGCATCAATTCCTACTACTCTTAGATAGATATAGCAGTGTACGCGAGGAGGATCTACTAGCACTGAGATCATGGAGTGGCTGCACTAGATGAGTAACAATCTGTCAAATGATATGTTGGGCATGGTGAGCATCCTTCTCTGGTCTATATGGAGAACCCGAAACGATTGTATTTTCAATAATCTCACTCCTAATCAGGCCACTACTGCCACCCGGGCCTTATGTTTATTCAAAGACTACCACAGGACGCACAACTGACCATGTTCACTGCGGCACCAAGCAGACACAGTAGTCACACTCAGCGATGGTATGCACCCCAAGGTCAGTGGATCAAGGTCAACACCGATGCAGCCTGTAACACACATACTACATGTCTGGGAGCTGTGGCACGGAATGCTGATGGTGAGGTTCTCTTCTGCGCCATAAAAACAGTGGCAGGTACCCTTCACCCCGCGGAAGCAGAAGCCTATGCAGGGCGAATGGGAGTACAACTCGCTCTGGAAAAAGGGTTCTCGCAGGTGGAGTGGGAGACGGACTGTTTGGGGCTCATTCAATGGATTCAACGGCAATCTCGTGCTACTACGTACCTGGACTACTCCTTCAGGACATATTGGACACTGGCTCCAAGTTTTCTTCTTTTAAATATCAGTACTCTAGTCGTCAAACGAATAAAGTTGCGCATGCTTTGGCACACCTAGTTGATGAACTTGATTTTTTTCAAGTGTGGGACATGTCTTTCCCGCCTAGCATTGCATCACTTGTAAGCTCTGAAGCAACTTCTGTATAAATGAAAGAGCTTTTTGATTCTAAAAAAAAAAAAAAAGGATAGATATAGCAGTAACTCTGATTTCTTGATTCCATGCAAACTCAATTTCGTGCTAAAATTCCATAGGCTTGTACAACTAGGTAATTAAAGAAGTAAAGAGCCAACCTTTAATTAATTTCTTGTTTATACAAACTCAATTCAAAGTCAAGATGCGCTAAAATCCCTGTGACTTCTATATATAGCCAAATTCCAAAACCATCAATACGCCCCTCCAAAACAAATGCAGCTCCAATATCTTTTCAGAGAAATCTCAAGGATAATCGATCCTTCTCTGGCGTTCTCCAAGGCCAACCGAGCAACCAGATCGAGCCTATAAACACCCTGAAAAACTCCCTCAAAGCTCGACCATACCGTCTTTATAACCTGCAAGGCAGTGGAAGAAAACCTTCCTGCATAGTCTCATCTATCCAGAGTAATTAAGCTTGGTACCTGTCCTCTATTTAGTTGCTGATTGACATGCACAAGAGTGGTTCATTACTTTGGCAAAGAAGGGTCGCTTTATCTATCAGTGAACCGTATGCCATCCATATGCAGCTGAGATTTGAAGGCTAAAATCTAGTCTTGCTCCTATTGGAAGCATTTACATTCTAAATTTAGAGAAGGATAAAAAGAACCAAATGCCAAAAACTAAACAAAATTCACCAGTTTCACGGTAGAACCTCACTTTGTATGGTCTCTTTAACCTAAATATAGACTGATTGCTCCACACTTGGTATAAATCATGAGATCTGAGTAACTGGTAAATGAGCAATTTTAAGAAAAAAAATCAGTTTTCTCTTACAGTATGGCCATCCCGGGAAGAACTCGGGTGGATGCCATTCTTTTGTTAGGGTTAGCTTTTCTCTCTTATGTTGCTCATGGCGATGGAGTGACAGTTTTTGATGTTACAAAACATGGTGCCAAAGCAGATGGTACCACCGACAATGTAGAGGTAAGTTGGTTACACTTATCTATAAGTTGGCTTGATTCTCATACATAGACTAAAAATGATCCAACCCAAAAAAAAACTTTATTGCTGCATGTAATTGTCAAATATTGTTAGAGGTACATCTAAGTTAGAGTACATTAAAACTGTATAGTCTGCGCCTAGGCTGAAATTGAATCCCTTAGAAGGATGAGGTCTTGGATTCGAGTCTTACCTTTAACACTGCATGTGACCATACTAAAAAATGATGTGGTTATTCTTTTTCATCAACAAATGGCCAACCAAATTGATGTATGGTGCAAAAGTTAGCTTCTAAATAACGATGTACGATGCAGGCCTTTATGCAGACATGGATAGCAGCGTGCGGTTCGAGTGCTCCCGCAAAGGTAGTCGTCCCAGCAGGCACATTTTTGCTCGGCCCTGCTGTCTTTCAAGGGCCATGTAAAGTGCCTATAACTTTTGAAGTACAAGGTGTTGTAAAAGCAACAACAGATGTCACTGAATATACCGAGGAAGAATGGATCCTGTTCGAAATTGTTGATGGTCTCACCTTGAACGGTAAAGGAACTTTTGATGGCCAAGGTGATGCTGTCTGGAAATACAATGACTGCCAGCAGAACAAAGATTGCATTCGGCTCCCTAGCGTAAGCACTGCTATTGATTATGTCAAAAACTCCTTGATTTAGAAAATCAAAAGCTAACATCCTATAAATTCTTTCAATACTTTCCTAAGATGCAACTCCTACCAACGAACTTGTAGCTCTTTAGTGTTTTCGAGGCCTAACAGAGAGAAGGATTTGGTTTATATGATTAAACAAAATGTGATTTCTTTCTCCTTTTTTGCAGTCCTTGAAGCTAAACAAAGTAAACAATTCCGCTATTCAAGACATTAGTTCCCTCAACAGCAAAAATTTCCACATGCACATTACGAATTGCGACCACGTTACTCTCCATAGTCTCAATATTACTGCTCCTGAAAATAGCCCCAACACTGATGGAATACATATAAGCCACTCCAAATTTGTGAATGTAACCAGGAGCGTAATTGGAACTGGCGATGATTGTATTTCTATTGGACAAGGATCCTTCAACATCACCATCTCCCAAATATTTTGTGGACCAGGACATGGCATAAGGTAAGCTCTATGTTCTACTAGATATTAAACTTCTTGCCTCATTGCCTGCTCTCAAGATTACCAATTATTACCACCTTGAAATGCTCTTGATATTGAATGTTGAAGAATTAATGTCGAAACATATATTCTTGGTGCCTCATCTTAGCTTTTATTGGTTTGGCTTTTGGTTAGTGTTGGGAGCCTTGGCAAGTACAAAGCGGAGGAAGATGTGATGGGTATTTTGGTGTCTAACTGTACATTAACCAAGACTAAATTTGGTGCGAGGATCAAAACTTATGGCAAATCCGATCCGAGCCAAGCCTCCAATATCATTTATCAAGATATTATCATGGATTCTGTCCATGATCCCATCATCATCGACCAGAACTATGGCTCCGGCCACGGCAAAAGCAAAGTAAATTCCATATACATTTATCCATCTCTTTTCATGTATCACTACTACTACTACAAAGTATTGATTCATGTTACGTCTTTGACAGGAACCCCTGCCACAGTCACAATCACAGGTGAAGATTAGCGATGTTCATTTCAAGAACATCAAGGGCACCTCAGCATCAAACGTGGCAGTCACCTTATTGTGCAGCTCAACAGCCCCATGTGAAGGAGTGGAACTTCTTGATATCTTCATGTGTAAATGCAAACTTTACTACTGGTGGCAAACAGAACCCGCCACCTTGTCCTTAGTTTCTCTTCTTCTGGGATACAAGGCGGATTGATTTGTCATTTTTATTAGCTTCTGGCTACCGAAAGGTTTTTTGGTAGAAATTTGGGTTCAAAAAATGTAGGCCCACCTCATTGTCGATGAAAACTGAACTCCAGTTGTCAATACAATTTTTTTGATATTATGTGTGCATTCTACCATATTTTTCTTTGTTGGTTTGGCTTCAGCAAGGAAGAGTGCTTAAGTGGAGTATGAGAACATAGATTTTAGTAAAACTGGAAGAGTATAGATTAATTGTGCATAGCATTGAATGCAGATAAAGCTCAGATGTCTCTAGAACAAGAATATTCAGCAAGCAGAAAACCAAACCCGTATAACATTAATGGTTGAAAAGGATGATTTTGCAAAAAGGACATCAGTCATTAGATGGGTAAAGTCAAGTATTGTCCCTATAATACCCTCAAAGCAGCGTTATCCACCATGGTCAAAGGATTAATAATCTTAACAACCTGAATAGTTGTAAATTGATTATCAGGAAGAATTAGTAAGAATGCATACCAAAACTGTTTCTACCATGTAAATGCTGGTAACACATATGTGGGATATGCATCATACTTGGACGCAAGGGCTTGTACAGAAGATAGATCAGCTTCTTTACCAAAATCTCCAACTCCAAGCTCAGATGCATGAATCCCGCCTGTTATAAATGCCGATGGAATTCCGGCAGCATTTGCACCTTTAATGTCATGGTGAAGGGAATCACCAACGGCAATCGAATCCAAAGCATCGACACCAGCCATCGCCATAGCATATTCATATATGATCTGTGTAAAGGATAAATTTCAATTTTGTTGGTAACTAGACATGCACAATTAATAAGTTAACAAAACAATGGGGTAACAAGTGTCATACTTGCTTAGCAAAGAAAAGTTTACACAAAAATTGAAATAGCCCTTTCAATCAAACTGCAGAGTCAAATGCGATTGTGTGCTAAGTTGAATCATCTTAAATGGTTGTAAGAACCAGCAATAATTCACATAGATTGCCACTTTAAAGTTTTGTTTGATTTTGTATTGGAAATCCCCAGCTAACATTGAAAAAGAAAAAAGCAAGGAATAACTGAAATGCAGTATTGCATAACCTTATCAGGCTTTCCCATCCATCTGACTTCACCACCAAGCTTTTCGTACTTGGAAGCCAATGTACCTTAACAAAAGCATTGCACATTCGCATCACATGTGAATTTAATAAAAGTTGTTTCACAATTGAAAAGTACAAAAGGAAACACACACCGCATGAAAATTTAAAAATCACTTTTTTTGGTTTGAAATTTTAAACATCATAATTTTCTTTCCGGCTGTGGTTTCTATTGCAAGTCCAAGTCATCAAAAAAGAAATACAAGGTATACACGAACAACAAGCAAGAACAGCAAAGTCTTGATTTCTGCTCAAGATAGAGGACAAAAGAAACTTTAAAGACATCGCGGAAAGCCAGCTTCTCCACTTATATGATTACCTAAGAAGCACAGGTATGCTGATGATATTATTATATTAATGGTATTATAAGAATCCAGACTGAAGTATGATGCCGAATTAAACTTCATAGAACAATGTCCTCTCACCACATCTCTCAAAAGGGCATGAACCAAAAGATCCTTTTCCTCATAACCACATTTTGCCCGAAGTTAAAATCAGCCTGTGTTTCGGTTTGTCTTTGTTTACTTATCCACTTATTTATTGGACCTCAATCTGTCTTTACCGTCATAGAACATTGCATTATTTGTTGACCAGTAGTGATCGATGGTTAATTGTAAAGATCTCTCTGGTAGCACTCCTAAAGATTATTGAAAGCATAGCTTGGGCTTGTAAGTGTTGAGCCTAAGTAGTTATGGAGTCAAATCAGAAACAGAAGATCACCAAAATAAGATCTACAATCAAACCAGTATCAAGTCTCAGAAGAGGATGATTTAATATGTTTTTCTCAATTTCAAATACACTTGACTCTTTAGCTCCCTCAAATGTAAAATGCAGATATACATACCATATCAAATCCGAACCATTAAACAGTTAATAAGCAGCATGTGATACTCAGAAACATCAGTACAAATACCATTTCATAAGGACCTTTCCCAGACAATTTTAAATTCTATAGCACCTGAACTTTAAAACTTCAGTTTAACTTACTTGGTCATGCTCAAGATGACTTAACTGATGCAATCCTCGACACCAATGTTAACGACCATCAGGCAAAAATGCATTGAAATTCTAACAAAGCTATATGGTAATTCTCAATCTTGTACTTTAAGCTTTTAAAAGCATACCCGGCATCACTCGCAAGTCTCTAGCTTCAACAGTTACAAAGTCTGGATTTGCCACAACCATAGGAATTCTTTTGGCAGCACAAAGCTCCAATATTTTTTCAAGCTCTTCAAGCTTCATGGGACAAGCTTCACCAGAAGACTGCCCCATGGCTTCGGTACCATGAGCCAAAATAAAATCAGCTTCTTCAACTTTCTCCACTACTTGTAAGCCTAGGCCCTAGAAAGGGAAGAAGACATGAGAAAGACATGTTTCATAATGATTGCAACTATCAAAAGATATGTGTCATACAAATGGTAAGTATCATTTACAAACTAAAACTCCCATATAGATAAAGATTATTATCTTTCCCAAGTGCCTCAGAACAAATTTTTGTCATTGTTAACATAACTCTTCAGAACTAATAGATAAAAAGCGTTCAGTGAATTTATCAATCTGAATTTATATGTCTGTAGTTGTCCTCAGACCCAAAGCCAAAGCAGAGAATTCAGTCTTGACTGGAGTCGACTTGATAGAGTGATGATAATCTAATGGTAGTACTTCCCAGTTCTTGGTTCCAGTCAATCAAGCGTCCCTTGTCAAGAGAATTTGTAGGTCAAATGTAAGAGACCCTTAAAACTACGCTATCAAAGTTTTCCCCAAATTCAAGATCCCTTCCGCATTAAATCTTTCAGGATCAACCAAAGAAATATGAGCATAACATATATGTTCCAACTACAGCTTTTTAAGGAAAAGAGGATTAACACAAGTAAAGCTCAACCCCAACGAGTATGATGAAATAGTGTTCACATCTACAAATTTCAGAATTGCAATATTACAGTCACAAATGCCTTTATTTTGAGCCTATGGATCACTACTCTCAGATATGAAGAATAAAGCTATTGAAGTTTCCAGCAGTCAGGGTTTGCCAACCAAAATTGAAGTACAAATCAGTAGTAAATTGTATGAACTATCCCACTAAGCTGATCCAAAGGTCAGCGACATCAAGCCCTGGGTTCAATTCCTTCATATAATAAAATCAAGCTCATTAGAGAATTACTCTAATAATTAGTTGATCTCAGGGAGTAGGAGAAGGCACCCACACGTATAACTTTGTATGAAAAGGAAATGGAGAATATATTCTAAAAGTCTCAACCTATTTGCAACCAAAAAACGAAAGGTCCCAACCAAATTGCATACCTCCAGAGATATGGCACCTCTATCGCTCCATGTCATATGAATGCAAGATTTTCCCAATGCAGCAAACCAATCATCATCTCTCCTGTTATCATAAAATCCAGAAAAAGATCCTTGGAACAAGAACGAGAATATAACAAATAGCAAGTTTAAAAAGCAAAATTAAGAAAAGACGCATATGTCTGTCTCTTTGGCTACAAGCTTGAGGTATTCCTCGACACATGCAATTGGCTCCTATATTGGGTACTCATCATCCTAAGCTCTTACTGGTAGTGCAAAACATAGTTGACTAAAGTGACATGGCTCAGGCATATTGTATACAGTTTTACCACCAAAAATGGAACCAGGGAAGAGCATTCAATTCCTACCTTTGTAAATATTGATGTGTGAGCTCTCCACTGGTGATGGCTCCTACAAATAGAGAGGGATCAAATCCAAGGCCCTTCAATTTCTCAATTGTTGTCGATGCACGTCTCGAGGAATTACTTATAATCACCATCTTGGCACCATTGGTTGCAAGTTTTTTTACTGTCAACAAACAGAGGATAGCAAGAAACTTCCACATTATTCACAGGAGAAAAAAACAACTCTCATGATCACTGATAAAAGCTTACTCACATGCCAATGATAACTGATAGAAAACATACAGGTGGAAATTGCACCCGGATAAGGTTGTTTGCCATCATGAAGTACTCCAAATTGATCTAAGAACCATGCCTGCAGTGAAGTCATGACACTAATAAGTGCAGATGACATGGAAAACTCAGTATCCAGATAAAGAGAATAAGATCCTCCATGACTACTCTCGACCATTCAAAAGGGATGGTACCCTCCAACCATGTCAATTTACATGCACCCAGGTCCATATATAGATTGAAATTTGCAATGGAAAAAGCTTTGCGGGCAAGATATATATTCATTAATCATTTAATACTACTTGCAAAGATGAATTCTTCATTCACAGCTCAATTTAAATTGATTTCCCAATGAAAGATGCACACAAACTCAGACAATCAATCTATCTATCTTCATGTTCTCCTCTCAGTTCTCTTCCTATAATCCTCAAAAACCATCAATCTTGATATTCTGCAACAACCCATTTATCCATCCTCTAATCACTTTAGTGATATCCAAAGGACCCAATATCGTTTCAAAGAAAAAAGAATTAATCTTTAGTCCAATTGCATTCAATTTAAATCAAGTAATCAATAAAATGCACTCACTAACCAAAATCACAACAAACCCAACAGGAAAACACCTCAAAATCTTCACACTCTTAGCTGGTCATGTTAAACTTTCATATATTTATTCATCAAATCAAAAGTGAACTCTTTCCTACACTATCTATCATATTATGGTATGGTGGTTACCTTAAAACGACGCGTTTCAGCTAGATGCTGGAGTCCATTCAAGGCCTGGAAGAACTGGGCGTCACTGGAGTTAACAGGCATCATCTTTGTTTGTTCCTTTCTCGAAAATCAAATGTACTTTTTTTGTGTTTTGGGGTTTATATACCGGAGCGGGTATGTTTAGTCCTCCTCCATGAGAGTTATTTACAGAGTAGTCCTTGTACTCTCGAAATGTGGTTTTCACTACACATTTCTTCTTTTTGATAAATTTGTTTTTGCCTAGGTGGTCATTATTGTATGTTGGTCGGTGGGGGTAATGTTATGGTACTCCTAGGCCACTCTTGTGATTAACTTTGCTTCATTAATTTTTAACCATCATTTAGGAAGAAGCTAATGTATGTTTTTTGGTTTAAATTTAATTGCTAGCTAGAGCTCATTGGTCCTAGTTGGTCTAGTTCAATTCAAGTTGGTTCTCACTTTTCTCACTTATTTTTGTCATTCACAATACTCTACCTGAAATCTTACATAAGAAAGCAAACGATGAACCATTTGATAAAGTTTCTAAGTTAAGAGAAAGCTAATTTATTTTGGCATCCAAAGTTAGCCTTCTCGTCGACAACCTTAAATTATGAACTAAGATAGCACAAAACTAAAGTAAGGTATGTTTGTTTGGGAACCTTAAATTCTTATGTTGATGGTCTTCCATTACTGACCCCATTAAAGTGCCGCATTTCAAAAATTAGACAATGTTTTGATTAAGCCATAACAATTGTCTAACATCACGGGGTTGTTTTCCAATTATTTTTTGTTTCACATCCGTATCTAAAGCTTTACCTTGACTAACCGAGATACATTGGGCCTAGCATACCTTGGTTTCAGACTCTTGCATAGCGTTTTCTGCCTCTTTGTGCCAAAAATTTTCTTTCTTTAGCCTTGAAAACATGGCAACCTGACTATCGACTGCTAAATATGATATTAAGGAGTGCCTTTTTTGCCAAATCATAATAATACTAGCCAAAACGATGTTTATCCCTCAAATTTCTGTCTGAAGTCCACATTTATCATCATCTCATACAAAAAGGAAAATAATTTGCCGCTGGGATTCAACAATGGCAAGGTGGGCTACTTCCATATACAAAAACTTTATTGGGCTATTGCTTCAGATGGTTCCTTTATGGGCTCCTCAGGTGAAGCTTCACTTGTGGGCTTCTGTGATTCTTCAGCTTTGGTTTCGGGCTTCTTTGGTGCTGCCTCGCTTGCGGGCTTGCCTTTCTCTCTTAGCTTGGCAACGGACTGTTTCATGGCTTCTTTCCTCTTCTTGCTAGCTAGTACTTTCGCTTGCACCCCACTCACACTTGGGTCCTTTCTCTCCTCTGTTGCGGGTGGAGGAGGTGGCCTTCTAGCTGCATTTGCATCCCTACCACCAATGTTCAAGCCCACTACAGCAGCCGCCAAGCCCAAACTCACAGTCCTGTACAAGAAGCACTATGGATCCCTATCAGTCAAGAAACCACAAAAAATTGATATGATGCACATTGCAAGTAATCATGGTTTAAATTTGTGACCTCATAATTATATAGTATCCTTGCACTGTTACATTTTCATGGACTAACGCCTTGACATGGTTAATTTCAAAGGAATACAAAAAGTACATTTAGTTCAAACAAAATACATAATAAACCACACTGCAAATGTGATTCATAATGCATTAGTTGTTCTTTTTTTTTTGATACTAGTCATAATGCATTAGTTAATTCATCTTTGTTACTCCATTTGGTTTGCTTCTTTAAACTGACTGAATGGGCAAAATGCTCTCTTTTTTTTTAATACTAAACTTACCAACAACACAATTTTCATAAATCCTGCTTTTATCATGACTCGAAACCTCAACTTTAGGGTTTTAAGGGACAAAATGTTACCTTCTTAGGGCACCATGCATTGCATAAATGTGGTATCACAAAATCATAGACATGATACACAGTAGTAGCATTGATAATGTGATGCTTCCACAGAAAGACACAGACCTGCGGTGGATGAGTTTGTTGTCTGAGACTGGCTTGGGATCTCCATGGCAAGCCGACACTCTTTGAAACGCCATGGATGGAGCATGTCTTCTTGCAGTCCGGGATGTGGTTGAGATGGGTGTAGCAGTTGGTGGTGTTATGGCTAGTGATTGGAGTTGGACCATGGTTGTATGTGACTAGGGATTGTTTTGATTCTACTGCAACAAAAATGGGGTGACATTTTTTATGAGGTCAATTCTGATGTGGAACCAAAGTTATAAGTGGATAGTATTTTGAGTTCTGGATGAATAGAGAAAGAGAAATCTATTGGCTAGCACTAGATAAGGGTTCTTAGTGGACCCATGTTACAGCTCTATTTTGCTAAGGTGCATATAGTGCAGAATTTCCACTCGGCTAGCATATGATAAAGTATATTCGCAACACAGAAAAAGTTAAAATACAGAAGCCCACACTTACCCCCGGGCCAGGAAAACAACTACGAGCCCAATGATATGGACCAAGAAGCAAGACAACAGATAAAAGAAAGGCCCAACAAAATATTGTCTGACCACGCTAATTAGTGCTTATGATTTTACGGCACGAATTTTATTTTTTAATGGGAGGTTACTATGGTACAAATAGAAGAAGATATCTTTGATATAGACGAGTAACCCTAGACGACTTTATTGATGCTATCGTAGGATTAGAGCAGATAAGATGCTAATCAATTAACTAAATTTAACAAAGCACGGCCTTGACAAAACTGAAGGTGTTTCATATCAAAGCTAATATCCAAAAATCTCATTACCAACAAGAGTGATACTCTCTCAAAAGGGTAAAAATTTCACAAGCAGAACGAAAAGAACTTTCTAAAGATAACAGAGGTCCTTCATAAAACTTAAAACAGCTTGTCTACTAGAGTTTTATAGCGAAGCTCAATTCCAGGGTTTAAGCTTTCTACTCGTCGTCCTCATCACCATCAGCAGCTGAGTTGAGGGCGTTCAATCTTTCGACCAGCTTGGCTTTCCTCTCTTCATAGGTTAGCTTCTTCAAATTGTATCTGTGAACGTAAAGATAACATTGACATCAAAAACCAGATCATAACCACTATTCTTTTTCACAAAACCAAGCAAAAAGACTTCAGAATTCACTAGGTAGATAAACTGCATGAAACTAAAAACAAACCTCTTGTGCTCCTTAGGTGCCGGCTTCTCAGATTTCTTGGCAGTGGGATCGGCACGAATGGCTGCATGAACCTTCTTGTACAGTGCCTCCATCCCGTCAGCATCAATTCCCCTCTTGATGTACTCACTGAAGTGAGACTGGTACTTCTCAGGTTCATCTTCCATCAAAGTCTGATGAAGGCACCAAAAAGATAAAAAAGCATAAACGCATGATCCACTAATTGCATCTACTGATGGAGTTCACAAGCAGCTATTAACTGGTATAACAGTAAGCCAGACTTACCCTCATGTAAGCGGCAACATGAAGACCAAAAATGTATTTGCGGTGAACATCAGCATCAAGCTGCTTCCCATCCTTGGAAAAGCCAGCAAACCTTTTGTCACTGTGGGGAATATCCAAACCGCCATCAAGAGCTCCCTGTAAACATGAAACAGAATCAAATATTAGCAGGGAACCTAAGAGAACACATAGCCAGTAAAAAATGATGAACACATATACTCATTACAAGAAACGCTTCAATCATGACACCATGATAATATGCAGAGCGATCACAGAGCAAATCTGCAAATCTCTAGGGATATTTGCGGAGGAAAACAACATACATTTCTTACATATTTAAAGTTTCTAAATGAACATGACATGTCATCACTGAAACCATAGGGAGAGCAGTACATAACTGAAACCATGGGGAGAGCAGTACTAAAGCCATGCACATAGGTGCACCCTTTGGACAACAGAACCACTATCCTACAACATTTTACTAATGAATTGCTGTGGGATTGTGGGCGTATAGAAGTAATTGAGAGCACCAGCATATACGACATACTATGCAAGAACGGAATATGGTAGTAGAATCAATAGAACAAAAAAAACATCACAATAAAATTTCCAGATAACAATTTACAAAGAGAAAGTTTATACCTTGAGAGCACCAAAGACACGGTTTCCAGTTGTGGTCCTGATCAGGCCAACATCAAGCAAAGCACGGAAGGGCCTCCTGGTCTCAGCAGGTTCAACTGAGTAATCTTCTCCGGTAGCCTGATAAAGAAACTCATTTACTTTTAGGATAAACCATTGCTTAAACAAATCATGTAAAGAGAATAAAAACTAGGTAAAACCATACCTCAACATTGCCCTCATATTCGTCGTCCATTTCAAGCTTCTTCAAGACACGGCGAGCCAACAAGAGTCCAGTGCAGTAGGCTGTAGAGTTAAATCCAAATAAACTCAGTCTCCCATGGAAAATTGTCAGCTAGAAACAAGAAAATCACATAGGCATACATAAACTGGAAATAAAAAAAAACAAGTGTACCTGCAGCATAGTTGGTCAGACCCGTTTCAAGCCCATAACGAGGAAGCTCATGAGCATAAGCAGAAGCAAGGACCATATCACCGGTAATGCTAGCAGAAATAATTTGGGCAACAATATCCTTGTTGGTCTAGAACAAAAGGTTAAGGTTTGAAGCAACGAAGAACAAAATCTCAAAGCTTTGAGTCAATAATATCAAAAACTCCTTAATAGATAACAAAAAAGCAGACCCCTAACTCCCAGAACCCAAAATAGCACACGCCAGATTAGATTTCTAAAATAACTAGCCACTCGAAAGTCGATAACATTAACAATTGAAAAGCTAATTGAAACTGAAACTGAAACTGAACAGAACTAAAATTCAGCCGGCTAAACAAACACAGCAACAGAGGGAAAATTGACGAATCCAAAGGATACGAATCGCACAACGAAACGATACTTGGGAGTGTTGTACTTGTTCTTGTCCTGATTGATCAGGCGAATCCTGGCCCGGTAGTCAGTCTTACCAGCTACACAAAAACACAACGAAAAACCAGTTACAAACGACGACATGAACAAAAACCATACTTTCAAAAGGAAACAAGAAAATGAAATAACTACAAAACCACACACTAGATAATAACTACCTCTTCTCCTCTTGTACTTGACCTGAAACCTCTTGAAGTAGGCCTTCGTTTTCTGTGCCTTGACAAAGGCCTGTCAAACACGAATCCACCAAAAAAAACAAAAACAAACCCATCATTTTTCAAGCACAACAAAAGCAAACCCAGAAGCTCATTTTCACTAACGAGGCTAAAGTTACAAGCTTTAAGGGATTTTACGTTAAAGGGAAATTAGGGTTTTCGAGAACTCACCATTGTGGAAGCCCGATCTGGTGGAGAGACAGAGAGAAGGGGGAGAGGGAGAGAAGGGAGAGACGGCTATAGGGTTTTGTTAAGTGGAGAGTGAAACGATATAAAGAAGTGTTGAAGTAAACCCTAGGCTAAACTAATGACGGCCCAGATCGAATCTCTTGAGTGGACGGCTAGGGTTGGTTTTATTTTTTCGTTGTTGGTAATATGATTTTTGTTTAAAATGACATTTTGGTCTTTTTCATCTACATTTGGGCTAGGGTCCATGTTATTCTTTTTCTGGGTTAGGGTCCATGTGATTCTTTTCCTCAGTCTTCAAACCCATGAAATCAGGCCCAAAAATCGAATTAGAAGATCCACTTAGGATTTTATATCCTTCTTATCGTTTTGTCCAGTCCAACTATCAAGAATAAGTAAGCCTGTGACAGACTATTTGGAGATTCATGAAGCTGAAGTTTTGTGAGAAATTATAGACCTTAGAGTTATGGCGTGCAGCCAGATTTCCACCCATTTGATTCATTCAATGCTCCCTTGAACTTGATTTTGATTGACAAATTCCATTGTTTTTTGTTTATATGTGAAAAGAGTTATTCTTTTACTTATTTTTATAAGAATTGCATTTGCTAATGAACCGGTGAAAGTTGACTTATTGTGAGAATATGATCTCAACTATTACTGTACTATTAAACTCCAGTTTTTGGATCATTTTAACACCAGAAAATTAACAACAAACATACCCAGTATCCTTCACCCTTTAAAGCTATAGCCAAGATACAAATCAACAAACCTTGAGCGTTTCTTAAAGAAAATATCCAATGTATACCAGTTGCAAAAAAATGCTTTCACCTTTTAACCTCGAGCTATAACTAGTTAGTAAGAAATATTTAAAAGTCAACTCCGTACTTAAGAGTCAATAAGTAACTCCTTCACTAATAGTTGACAAATAACAAGTTATTTATGTCCAAACTCCAAACTAATTTTGTTTCCTCACTGCCACAACTCACAAAAAGAATAACCATTTCACAACTCGTATATACTAGTCCTACCACATGCACCCCGTACCAATGAGTAGTTGGACCATATACTTGTATTTCCCAGGGAGAAGACAATGGCAAAAATTGCAACTCGCACAGAAACAGACTGAAACAAATGAAGAAAAACGCAGAGGACTCAAAGATCCAGATGAGCACTTTAAGGTATACAAGGAAAGAATTGGCATGTTCTTACAAAATTTTTACCGTGAGAAATTGTTCTGATTTACAAAGCCGCCAATCTGGTTATCCTATTACACCAATGGGTATACACCTATCACACTTTTCTAATATACAACAAAAAGAAATGTTTTTGTAAAAATGAATCAGCTAGCTTTTTTTCCCTGATTAGATGCAATTTAAATCGCTGAAAGACTAGCCCACTTCCCTTGCTCGTAAGGATCGGCATAATAATACAATTTGATTCTATTTGCCAAAGACAACCCTCCTGCCAAAGGTAGAGGTCTTACATTATTCTCATCCACCTCTGCAGGGTCGTCGCAAAATGCTGCAACATCCCCCATCAGTTTGAACACAATTCTGCGGGCTTGAATACGTCTGGGAAAATCGAAGTACAATGGAGTTCCGGGCTTCACTTCAGGCAGTCGATATTCACCAATAATTACCATGTTGTGTGATTCCTGTACAGTTGGCAATAAAATCATAGTTACTTCATGTTTATACAAGCCCAGATCAATATCAGAAGTAGAGTAGAAGCTACACCTTAACCTAGAAATGAAAGGTCAGTTATTCAAGATAAACTGACATAATAGGGGCAGAAAAGTGAAGAAAGCAATTGTAAATATTTGCTAGTTTCCCAAAATCCAGGCTGTTAGTCTCAACCAGCCATTTCGGTGGTAACAATGCAGGTTTTCCAATAAGAAGTTCAGTAGTAATCCTACAGTTAACACAAATGTATGTTTCCACTTGCACAAGTTACTTTTTTGAGGAAAAAAAAATGGCGTCAGCATAATTCATTAGCATATTTCAAAATTTTATTAGATATACCCCTTCTAGTAGTATCACAAATATAGATGCAAATCACGTAACAAACTAATTCCGGAATTCTCCTGCAGCCTGTGTTCTGTAGAAAGTTCATAACTTGCATAAGCAACTATTATCAACCAAAACACTTGTACTTCTTCCAGCTTATAATCTGAGATTTAAAGCAAAACTCAAAGTAAACACAAGTTCAAGACAGTTACTAGACTTTGCTTCAATTGCTGGCTGCTTATTGATTGTAAATTCCTCGAATTAATATGAAAAACAGTTTGAACGTTTTCAATTCAAGGGAGAAATAGGGAAGCCTATTCCAAGATACTAGCATTAAATGTTGCTATTAAGAAGATAGTTCGCAGCCATTAAACTTGAACAAACAGCAAAGTTAACACACTGTTTCTCTCTATGCATATGCACAAACAGCAACTAAGTTGCACAACTCTTTCTCTGTCTGCATGTGCTTGTGGACAAGTGCATGTGTGTGTTTTCTGTGAGAGAGCGGAAAATCCTGTCCCCATAGTCCATGCGCCTCCAATACTCTTATCCTTTTCTAATCAGAATCAGAAAACCTATAAGGGACACACTTTTCCTTTCTCACATTTCCCTTCCTATCCATTCAATTTTCTAAACACAAGATAGAGTTGACTTAGCTAAACATTAGGTCACTGTTAGCTATTGTAAAGCATTATTGCTGCTAGTCAACATATTCATTGAATTAAAAGAAAAGCAGCAAATACTAATTGATGATACCTGGAGTGCAGATACTTGTATATACAGAACAGCTGGTGATATGTGTCTGTCATCTAGAAAGGTTATGGAAGTATCCCACATATCAAGGTCTGATGATGGGGAATGAGCAACTCGAGGTTTTATTGCACTGAAAGCATCAAGGCGAAATCCAGCAAGCAAAGGAGAAACAGGGGACAAGTACTGTTCCAATACAAGATCATATTCCAGTAATCTCTCTGCCTCAATTGGAACCTGGAGAAGAGGGGAAAAAGGAGAATAGCTTATCAGTTAAGATATGTTTGGGAAAAAAATGTATTATCCGTCAGTTTTCTTCACTATAAAGGCCATGATGGGCTAAGGTCTCACGTCTGATTCTTATCCTTAATATCTCCTTGACCAGACAAAAATGTTATTATACCTTGAATCTGCCCAACTGTGGAGCCCTGTTGAGATTCATCTGCTCAGGACCATCTGATCTTGTCCCTATCTCCTTTTTCACTGGAGTTCCAACAACTATAATTCTTTTTGCATGAAGACATGGGTCATTTTCAACTGCCCCAAAAGATGCACGTCGATTTTCTTGCGCAAAGGGGTTTTCATCCAGGGATAAAAGACTCAAGTCCTTCCCCAAATTAACAGAACTTGATCCAGCTCGCTGGATACGTAGCGTTACCCAAATGATTCGACACCTAACAGGATTCCTGAAGGAAAATCTCACATGCCTTGGTACTTTATCCTCTCTACCTGCAACTTCTGGTCCATATAGTTCTGAGGAGGCTATGGCCAGGGATTGGACATCCCACTTTCCCATGCATGACCTTTCTTCCTTCTGTATTTTATTACTGGCCCAGATTTGAACCTGTATACATATTCAGAAAGACATTGGTAAGATGGTTAGAGAGATTAGTGTGTGTTATGACCAGCTAAATAAAGAGTCAACATCACTTTATCGAATGAATTACAGACTATAAGTTTGAACATATTGAAGCACTAAGCAGTATCAATAGGCACTAAAAAATTCAGCATTGACACTGAAGCACAGGCAGACCAATAGCAGTTCACCACAGTACAGATAGCCAGCAAGTCAGCTCAAAAGATTTGTGGAATGATCAACAATCACCATTCATCTCAACTGACCATGAGATCATATATATCATTGTCAACAAATCACACAAGAATCTGCAGTGACAGAACATAACAGTTGATAAACTCAAGTGCTCACTACTGCAACCTTTTCTTACCAAGAAAGGCCCTAACTCAGTTATGGCCATTCATACTAATAACAAGAAGACAAAGCCTTTACAGGAATCCTAGCGACCAGCAAGTTATAACTATTTATAAACACCACCGTGTTTTGGCATTATATGGTACTTATAACAGATTTATAAAGAATAAGTGCGACAAATAGATGTCATAAGAATTGAAAGGATCCATAACTGTAACTAGAGATGTGGTAACTTCAAAGGTTACTCATCTTATTTAGGATTTCATTTTATGATTAAATTAGCCATTTTCATAATAATCAAGCATCACTGACCCAATGGTTACTTTTAAGAAGTAAAAAACCAATAGGAGAAGCTTGCAAGTTTAGGTCCTCTAGAAATTGCATCAGCAATTTCTGGGAAAAGAAGGAAACCTCTCAGAATCAGTGGCACATCAATCCAATACCTAGGGATAAATTCTTAATTTTAGCAATATGCTTAGACAGAATTACAGGGTTCCATATCCATCTTATTTGCTCATGTGCTTAGACAAGATGACATTGTAGCGTGAGCATGCACATTAAACATGATCATCTTCGTAGCTAGTGTCACACGATATGTACGTCCGTGTACATGCACGCATGCATAATAAGATGAATAAAATTAGGGCATAAACGTCAGTAGGTTTGTTGACTTATAATGTTCTACTCAAAATGGAAGGATAGCAAGGAGCATGCTAAGGAGAGAGAAGAACGCACTATGGGAGTATCAGCTGCAGAATAACCACAAGGACTAACAAGCAAGATGACTCCATTGACATCGGAAAGGGTACTGAGGACAATAACAAATTCGACAGAGGTGGTAGTTGGAGGAGCTTTCCAATATGAATGATATGATCCAGAATAAATTGGAGTCAGTAATGACAAGAATGGTGCTGAATCTGCTGCTGTTTCAACCTACATTAAGCACCAAAAGAAGAACTGAGACCATAAATGAAAAATAATTACATAAATATTCATAATTAATTTACGCAGATGGAAAAATTCTACAAAATGTCACATGAAATTATTCGTTAAATAGTTACTAGATTCAGTCTGGCATCACCTTTTTTAATTCAAGTTTTTCTTGTTTTTTTATCATGTATTCACGAAAAATTTCTTTCACTAACATGGTGTCAAAACCACAATAACTGATTAGTCAAATGTAACAGTTCGTAGTTACAAAAAACATAACAGTTCTTTCCAATTAGCTCAATAGATCACCTAATGTATAGAAATTTCTTTGTGTAACACATCTTCTTCCAACCAGAATATCCAATGATACACGTGAACTAGAACCATCTCAAATGCATCTCTGGTGCAAAACTGAAGGCATGCAAAGACAAGAATTTTGCCGAGTAAGACAGATAACGAAGGTGCATTAAGAGTGAAATTGTCAATATGCACTAACAAAAGCAGTATCCTACTAAATAGAAGAAAAGGGCTTTCTCTAAAATGTTTGAAAACTTATTCTCTTCGGTTGTAGTATTTTCCAAAACCCCAATAATCAGCAAGTTAAAAAGCTAGCAACCACAGTAGCAGCTGGTTATTTATTCCTTGGTAATTGTACTCCTTTCATTCTAAAACAAGTAGTTGATTGATTGTATTTGGAAGTAGAAAGCGGGATATAGATGTCATGCCTGACAGGAATCCAACAACAAGGACATATATTAACCAAAAGAAAATACCGTGTATAAGAAGCTAGCTGATGGAAATTCAGCAAGTGATTCCTCCCCAGAAAGCAGTTGTTGTAGACGCTTAGAAGTTTGCTGAGCATCAGAATGCTGACTTTTTCCAGAAACACGGTCACTCAATGAAGATCCTAGTACCTGATTCAAAGCTTTACTTGCAGCACCGTCGGCACGGTCTCTTCTTCGCAAACTAATTAAGACCCTCACATAGTCTAATACCAAAGCATGAAGCACAATATCACGGCAACATTGTTTACAAATAACACCATCTGGAGCCACTGAACGATTCACTAAGCTATCACCTAGGCCACCATGGCTTGACCCACCTTGATTGGCCAGACCATTATAAGTTGAAACATCTCTAGAGTTACAGCTTGCCAGTAGAAGCGCTCCTCTACCAGCAGAACAAATTTTACAAACCTTTCTTCCACATTCCAAACATGAGAAGATGGATTCAGCTCCCACAGAGGTGGATGAAGAGGACGGAAATGTATGTGCCTTAGTTTCAGACCGCACCTCACACATGCCCCCAGAACATTGCCCTCCAATGCCAGCAATATTCCAGAAATCTATAACTTCATCTTGTACAGCCCCGAGACCAACAGAAGCATTTATTTTGTCCTCAAGTGAAACTTGCCCAAGCAAAGCAAGGTTGTTTGCAACTCTGCATAATATACCCATGTATGACTCCTCAATCAGAAGATTTGGATTTAGGGTAGCAGGATCAGTTCCAACTGAGAGCAAGGCTCTATCCCTTTCAGCAGCAGAAAGATTAAGCTGGAGTCGTTCAATTTCAAGTTTCAAAGCTTCTATGAAGTCGAGCTTCTTTGCCTGCAAAATTGCACTACATTAAACTACAGCATTCTCATTAATTCAAATAAATAACAGAAATTTATCAATTACATATACTGAATGACTCAGCCACACAAAAAAGGCCAAGATAAATACAAATTCAATACATCAATATATCAGCTTTTTAAGGGTGCTTTGCTGATATTGAGGAAATCTACAGCCAAGAAAGAGCCTTTACAGTCAGCAAGATAAAGCAAAAAAGCAACACAGGAGTGCCGAATGGATTGCTACTCCGTCAGCTAGTTAACAACCATCCCTCAAGCATTCATCATGCTGAAATGTCTAAAAGAAAGTAAGCAGTAGCAATATTTACGTATGGATTGCAGTTTCTTCTTTGCTTGTCAGGTTACCAATAGAATTCAGTAGGGAGTCTTTTCTATCAGTAGGCCTTTTACAAACAGAAACTAATGCGCGTGAATTTCTGGATCTCCTAAACTTCATAGGGTGATAAGATCTGTACTACAAGTGACTACATAACAAGCATTGGACTGACCATGACAGGAGCAATTACAAGCATCACATATCAGCCACCAAAAAGCACCAGTATGAAATGGAAAGATAAATTTTTTTAAGAACTGCATTGTATAGATACATGAACATACCATTTGCGACCCTGCAATGGCCTTCAGAGAATTAATATACTTCTGTGCAGCAGCATCTGGAGATTTTCCATCTTCTGGTGAAGAGATTTTAATATCAGTTCCAGAACCCTGATATACAGTGACAGCTTCATCCAAGAAATCAAGAAAGTCACTTCCCTCGGGCATACTGTTCTGTGTTACATGTTGAGACACAGGTTCTGAGCTTATGTTTTCTCCAGTCAAAAGATCAAGGAAATTACTGGAACTACTCTGTACCACCGACTGTGATGCAGTTTGCTTGGATAAAGAGGTGCCAGATAATGGATTGGTGTCTGAAACAGACAAGAAAGGATTGGCTTTCGTCTGGATTTTTTTGGCAAGTTCGGTAGCTTTAGCACCAGGACCTTCATTGCTAAATATAGCTCTCCATGGAAGAGAAACTCCAAGGATTTCGATCTGTAACAAAAAGACATCACAGCATCATTATCCACAAGAAATTACAGAGTTTGCAGGAAGAATTTAAATTGTGCAGGAACAAGCAGAAATTTGAAAAAAGTATACAGGCAATCAAAGCTTTTCCATCAAAACCTCATTATTCTTCATCCAAAAGGGAAAAAAAAGGAACAGGATGCTTTTAAGAGCATAAGGAAACTATAACTAGGACACATCAGCCACAGAACAGTATAAAAGCATCAAGAGTTGCCCTTAAACACTAGTTTGTAGCATGACCAGCAATGTATTTTACTAAGAGAAACAGGGGCACCCCCAAATTACTTCCTTACTTGAGATTCAGCCTCTAGCAACTCCCATCACTGAAGTCATTTCAGGAATATTAAAGGTTCAGAAGATTTTCCATCTCAGACAAATAAACACCGTTAACAAATAATTAAAGTTCCATACCGAATTCATAAGATTTTTAACAGATTCCTAATTGGTATTATACATATTTGATATTAAACTTTCATTGACTAAGTCATAGAAACTAGCCTCATGTCACAATCTCTAGCCTGGTGATCCCCAAAGTTGCATGGCTCCAGCATCAAGACAATCTTTAAGGGATCATCACCGCACTCATGCAAAAGTTTTTCGACTTAATGCCTTTTCTAAAAAGCAGGGAAAAACAAATTATTTGATTATCATGTCATATATTTGTCAAAAACTGGCTTTACCTCACCAAAAGTCATAGGGCTTTTTCCAGATTCAGCAGGATAAAATGTAATTGCTACCACACGTGTAAGGAAATCCAACTCTCCTTCTAGTTCTTCGAACTCGTACAACAACGGAATGGATGATGTATCTTGTGCATGAAGACGCGCACCAGCTCCAGTAATTGCCAAGTCCTCAGCATTAATAGGTCCTGGCAAAGGAATCGAAAGGTTTGTCCCATTTGCACACTGAGGTATAGAAGCAGCCTGTCAACAAGTTTAACGTAAGACTAGGAATTAGGAAACTCCAGAACATCACCACTGCAAATGATTACAGGTCCATTGTTGCTCCTATATCTCAATGCCACAATATCTTACTTTGCAAAGTGCAATCACTGCCTGTAGTTTCTACCAAAAACAGCTCTCACAAATGTGCAATCTGGAAAACAATGAGTTTTTTCAATTTAAACCCAACAATTATGAAACAACGAGCTTTTGCTTGTTCCACCATCCTTTCCTAGCCTCATGAAGAATGCTACTAGGAGAAACCATATCAATCCAAACAACGAATAGAAGATGGCATCAATTTTCAGTCAACACTGGAAGAGACAGATAGAAATCCTGACAGAAGAAGGATTAAATAAAAGGAACAAAGAAAAACCAAAAGGAGGGAACACAGCCTTAAAAGACACAAAGCAACCTCCTAATCAGAAAGACACCCCAACAACCCCTCTTTGTTGGTCGACAATCAACCGCCAAAACTCCATGCCACTGTATTCACTTTAAAATAGGTCTCCATCAATTACAGAGCGTAGGGCCAAATTAGGAGGTTAAGAAGCAAAGTTATCTAAAGTAGTGATACAACTGCCACCATCACAACCTTAGCTGGCCATGCTTCCTAATCCTTCCTCCTTAAGAAATTTCATCCAGTCTATCTTTGTTTCTTTCAACAGCGTATAGTTCAGATTGCCATGTGGATTGAAGAAAAAAGATTTGGACCAAGTCTATCTCCAAGATAAGGAAAACCTCGAAACGGAAATATAAGTCAGGCATGCATAACTCTGACAACAAAAGCAAGCTGTACACAGTTACAGAAACTAAATAAATCAGGTCTCAACAAAGAACCATCTGATGAGACAATAAAAACCACCCATGCTAGGATTTTTGACTTACAGTTAAGATTGTTTTGGCCTCAGACAAAACTGTGGGCAAAAGTATATGTATACATGTAATCTTATTGGAAAGAGCAAAATATAAACCAGACCTCTACTACTAGTTTAAGCCCGTCTAGTGAACGCCCTGTCCTCACATCAACAGTTGATGGATAGGTTGAATCATCTGCCCCATGAGATACTGTTAGAAGAAGCTGACAGACATGACAAGGCTCACCAAGATAAATAAAAAGTTCAACTACATCCGCAGCTTGTGGGCAAACCTGTTACCAATGACTTACAAAGTCAAACTTATGAAAAATATAAAAATGAACAAAAGACTGACTGTTTCTTTATTGCAAATCTCATAAATATAGAAATTCAACAGTTGCAACTAGCAATAATCAAGTAAATTGCAAAGACTGTAGATGAAAGTTTCACTACCCAAATCATGTCTTTTCTTTTGAAACTCAGAAGACCAGTTCCACCATCAGAACTTGGAAACATGTTGTTTACAGGCTTTAGAAGAAAACCATTTGGTCGAGAAGGTACCTGCAATGATCAAGAATCACACATCAAACTGTCTAAACAGCAAACTGAATTCAAAACAATCTTTGGATAATTATATGCAAAAAACGATATTTTGAGTAAGAATTAATTGTCAACCAACAGAAGCCTTGCGCACAAGAATTCATTTAAGCAGTAAAGTCAAAAGTTATCCAATGCATGTCCAAAATACATATCTTGACTAGCCTGTAGCAAGGTTAGTCTTTTAAGGTATAAATTAGTTGAAGGGGACAATGACTAAGAAAAGAACAGGCAAACAGACAACTTATGATCATGCATGGTAATCTTAAGAGTGTATTAGAAGATAACTTCTCAAATCTTGAAGCAAGATTGCTAGACTTTCTCATTTGGTGCTTAATTCTCAAATGAAAAATAACTTAAGAGGCAAAGCTGTGCACTGATAAGGGTTCAATAAAAGGAAGCAATGGCATTTGTAACCATGCAAAGATGATAAAAATGCATCAAGTTGCAAGTCCACTGTCAAACTGGCAGCACACTATATATTTTAGAAAAAAAGTTTTAAAAGAGGAAAAATTGAGCTACAAAACGGAAGCTAACATGCAAACGTTATGTGCTAGCTGCAAATATGAAGTGCCAGATGAACAAAACCCAATAGAGAGAGACACAAGCAAAATAAACAACCAACTTCTGCCGTAACTGGAATGGAGTAACATACATGTAGGGGTTGAACTGGAACTGATGGAAGATGCTTAAAAAGTCTCAGTCCAAGAAACATTTCCAACTGCTTCTGACGAGAACTATCGACAACCACATTTTTATATCTTCTTTGCAAGGTGATTCTCACATTCTGTGCCGCAGAAAACTGTTTAAATTTTCCTGTTTCTTCATTGAATATGCTAAGAATCTGACTATGCATTGCTTTAGAGCCAGTATAAAGCGTTGCATGGATATCGCCAGCAAGAAGAAAAAGATCAGCAAGTTGAGTCACAGGAGACAAAATTGTTGATCGCTTGAACTCCTCAAAAGTCATATCAAATCTCTTCCAAGGTTTATCTGGGCAAGGATGATTCCAAGTCGTTGTCTTGGTGTTATGATCGATGTAATAGGTTTTGCCAGTTACAGCATCAGATCTTTTCTCCCAGCCTGGTGGCAAAGGAGCTATATACCCACCATAGTTGTTAGCAGACTGATAACCATATGCTAAATCACTGTCAAGTGATATGGCTAACCTCCTGCATTGTTCCACAAAACATTGGAGTGCGCCAAAGTAACTAGCAGCATTGGTTCTATCCAAGGAATCTGCACAATTAAAGCGTATGACACCATTTTGATGTGTTCGTAAGCAGAAAGCACCAGCAAAATCATCATTATAGATGACTTCTCCCCTGCAATCCTTGAGCCGTTGCCGTGACGGCAAATAGTCCCCTTCAGAAATGCCAACAGCTATTGTGGGTCCTTTCAGAAAATTCCACAATCCTTCAATCGTTTGTTGTTCACCTTTTAATTTTACACTTGCATGCCAATCATAATGTATCAAATGCAATCGAGTATGAGAAAGCTGCCCTGTTGATTTAATAAAATTTAAAGATTCCTCAAAATGCTGAACTAGAATTGATTCCGACTTTCCTTCTCCATATCTAAGCAAGTTGATGCAAACAATTGGAACAAAAGGCTTTTTCTTTTGACCTTCTCCAACAACTACATCAAAATCTCGAGCATCATATCGTTTAGTCAACCTCTGATAGTACTGCAAGCTTCCTTTGTACGGATCCTGCTTTGAAACATAAATTTCTGCTTCTGCAGCTGTCATCTTTAACTCCGCACCCCACCAAATAGGAATGGTGCCACGTCGCCAGATGTAAGTGTTGAAAGGAATACTTTGACCATTCCTTTTGGGTACCCATACAAGTTGTTCACACTCAACTTCATTTCCTGTTTATGCACAAAACTTATAAGCAAATAGATGAGAAAGCATTGGAATATATGGTAACCATGCACAATAAGGTCCAAACTATTAGCAATGTGCTCCAAACAACACAGTCCGAACCCAATTCTTATGACGGTATGGTAAGATAAGCCCAATAAATGCCTAAAGGTTCCAGATATTCGAAAAATAGTTGGGAGGGTCAGGCAAGTTAAAAGTGATGAGACAAATATCAGTAACAAAACCATATGAGGCATCTCCAAATTGTAAAAACATGCCAAAACACAACAGATGAAGAAAATCTAGTTTCAAGGAATGTAAACAGTCTATCTTACCTGTGCTAAAACATGAATTCAAGCCCCTAGCCAAGTATCGAGTGCCTGGGTGCAGCCTGCTACGGCGAGCTGTAAGAGCAACAATCCCTTCTAACTGACCCAAGCTTCCAAAACTTCGACATTCTGCAAAGCCCTATACATTAATATCAAGCAAACAATATCAACATGCAAATTTTATATTTTGACCATTTTTCTCTCATCTTAAAGTAGAATAATAACACGAGAAAAGGATGCCCGACGACCCAGAGTTGGAACGAAATGCACTCATGCAAGAGAGAAAGATGAAGTGCATAATTACAACAAGAGGCACAGAATAGCAACTGCTTAAATAAATTTCACTATTGCCCGATGATACAAACAACATGAAGATACTCTTCTTTTTAAGAGACCAATAACCTTAGGCAAAAGAGGAATTACAACCACATAAACAGCAAGAAAAACTAACAATCAACTTCATTGCAATGATGAAACATGGAAGGAAATGGTTAATCAACTCAATTGTATCTCAAACACATCTTAATGGCCACTAGATCCAAAATCCAAACACATAAAAAGTGACATGCATTTTAAGTTCTTCGGATGGCATTAAAAATATTATCATTCTCAAGGAACTCAAAAGCAAGAATTGTGAAATAAGAACCAGGATGAAGTGGCATCAACATCCTCAAAAGAAGAATTTTCCCTATCAAGGTTTTCTGAAATTCAACTGAACACTAGGATGGGCAAGACTATTCTTTTCTGAGAAGTCCGTTGGAAGACTTGGGGGATGTCCAAACTAGATATTCATCGAATGATTTGAAAATCCAAATGGAAGTGGAGAGTTCTAATAAACAATGTTAACCAGTCCAACCTTTGATTTTCTAAGATTGTGAGTTGATTTCCGACCACCTAAACAAAAAAAAAGAAGCATATGGGGATTACACATTAATCCCCTGCCAAAGTAATAATCTATCCTACAAACAAACTTCCAGATAAACTAATTCCCAAAATCTTCACTGTTACTCACCCTACGCCCATGGAACCGCCAACTATCATTCTAGCTCAAAAGCATTTCATTTGGATCATTCTAGCCCATCTGGTTTGCAGTTTAAGCCTTTCTTTTTAGGGGAATTAAAGTTAATATCCGGTTCAAGGAATCATCCCACAAAGTTCCAATCTTCATAATAGGCAATAAAAACCTAAACAGCTCAAAACACATTTTGTCACAACTCACTAACAAGAAGGCAAGCAAAGGCCAAACCTGAAGTAGGATAACGCAGTGCTTTGGAAGCCCAATATTCTTAAACGCCACAGAGAACCACCCATTCCAGACAAACTCCTCATCCGGCTGATCCACGGGCATCCCGCTCGGGAACGGCCGAGTAATATCCCTAGTCTCACAATAATAATGCTTCCCATCAATATCCAGCTCCGTCAACTCCTGCACATTCTTCACCTCCCCTTTCCCCTGCGCCTGCGGGTTCTGCAACGCCACCTTGATCCACTGGCTCTCCGCCACCGTGTAGACGCACCCTCCCCCGGGCAGATTCGGTATACTCGCACTCACCTTGGTCGCCACAAGCAGCAGCCCGTAGCTCCCCAGGGCAGCGTACCCTAGAATCCCCCTCGCATACACCGTGCTCTTACAAGACCACCGCGATCCGTTGGTCACGAAATCAAACGCCTCCTCCTCCGACTTAAACACGTCGAACCCGGGCCTCCCGGTGTACCGGAGCAGCCCGGTGGTCGGATCAATGTAGATCACCTGAGTGTCGGCCCTGCACCACAAGCTCGCTATAATGTACACCTCGCCGGTGTCCAGCGTCGCGACGACAACCGACGTGCTCCTCGCAGCTGCCACGTAACCGGCAAAACCAGCTCGATCGTGAGTTATAAACGAAAACAAACGCAGAGGAACTGATTAATTAGATTAGCTAACCATAGCAATTATCTCGCTCGCTTACCGGGCGATTCCATGGGCGATTCGGATTGGAGACGTGTCGGTTGATCAATCTCTCTAGGGTTTTAAATTGAACATCCGCGGAGATGGGAACGAAGGGATGTCTAAGTAATTAACGGACGGATTATTATATGATTTTTGGTTTAACAGAAGTGTGATTATTATAATGAGAAGGGTTAAGGAAACGATAATTTGGTGATATAGAGATCTGTGGAAGGGAAGCTAGATTTGGAGGAGGAAGAGGAGGATAGGGAAGGAAATGGAAGTGAAGAAGAAGAAGAAGAAAGGTGGTTAAAGAGAAGAGAAAAGTCGTTAGAAATTGGGATTTTTACTGTTTTAGCCCAAGGAGAAAGAAACGATGCGTTTTAGTGACCTACTAGAAGATGCCACCTCACTCGAATAAAATAATTTTTTCTGGCTCGTGAAATATATTTTTCCAGGATAATTATTTTGTTATTTTCCCATCGGGCATCCCACCATAATTATTTTGTTCTTTGTTGTATGTTATGGATAAACACCACATGAATCAATGATAACAAATAGTGAAAAAATTTATTATCAATTGATTGGCCTTAAAATACTAGTTTTGTTATGAAATAAAATATTGATTATTATTAGTGACTGGAAAACATGTAATGAAGCGCCCCGACCCGTATTTACCATACACAGTAAATACGTGCCGAAACTATTCTTATTGATGGAACAGACAGTACATCGCAGTCAAAATACTACACGGTAAATCCAAATACAGCAAAAGTACAAAACATCTGTCACCCACACTCGGGGACCATTATTTAATCCACACTCAAAGCTCAACAAAGCAGCACAATCCAGTATAACAACATCATAAGCAATATACGAAAGCAGCAACACAGCAACATATATGACACAGCAGCGGAAGACTTATATGCACATGCAGCGGAGGTATGGATCCGGAGTCAGGTGGAGAAGAAAGCAGCAGCCATCGAACGTCATACCTGATCTGCGAAACAACTAAACCTACGGGATGAAACCCCGCAGGCGAGGGGTGAGTCCGAAGTGCTCACCGACGAAGAATAAACAGAGATATGTTGACAACCATAATACTTTCGAAGTAAACACAGACAAACATAACACAAAGATTCTACTAAAACACAACTGAGCCAAGACCAAAAGAATGTTTATTTTATTTACCAATTTTATCTTCCGGGCCCCGTCACTGGACAAAGGGTCGTACCTGGTTATTAACTAATTCCGGATGTCAGGCCAAATCACAATCCGGGATCAACATCCCAATCACAACCAATCCGGGATCAACATCCAAATAACAACAAATCCGGGATCAACATCCCAATAACAACATCATCCGGAATCAACATCCCCAACAACCAACCAAACCGGCCATGACACCACAGAACTAGCCTCTAACCATCTAGTCGTACCACTACTTTCCACGTGACAATTATATCATCATCTCAAATTCAGTCCAGTTTCATTACTCTATCCTCAATTATCCAACTTTCCGTTATTTCAGATTATTCCACAGACCAAATCAACAACAGACTCATAATGTCAATTAATCACAGTTAACAGTTCAACATTATTTTCAACACAATATCCACAAGTCTAAACACAATCCAACTACAGCATCAACAATTTCCATAGCAATCAAATAACAGTCAATAATCATTCCAGCAGCTCAATCAAACAACAAAAACACACACAGTATTAGGGGCACATATCCAAGGCTATCCATCCTCACCTTAGCCGATTTTCAGTTGTGGAATTGTCCAACAGACTCCAAGTCCGATTTCTCAGGTATATGCTCGTTATCAACTCCTATATCAGACAAATAATATGCACACATAAGTGATATGCAAATGTCATGCTAGTACCGTATACCGAAAAATAAATACTAACTCGCCTCGGTTACTTTCCCGGGTTATTTCTCTATTATCATCATAATTCATCATTTATTTCCAGTGCCTAAAATAATACTATACATATACCTATATCCGGATATTATTCCGGTATTTTATTATCTTGATAATACCCTTTCCAAAATTATTCCATAAGTATGTACCTTCCAAAATATTTCCTTTACTTATATTTTTCTGAAAATAATTATTTCCCCAAAATTATTTCCTTTTCAAAATTATATTCTCAGAATTATATAATCCATATATATATATATATATATATCCAGATTTTTATTATTATTTTTTTTAATAAACGAACTGGGCCAAAGGACTAAGCCCAACCCCAATACTCCCAGGTCCAGGTACTGAGGCCCAGACCAAGGCAAAGAGCCCAAGTCAACAGCCCACAACCCAAATCCATCTTCACCCTCCGCCTAGGTCCAAGACCCAGATGCGACCCAAACCACCAATCCTCGGGTCAACCCGACCCGTGACCCTCATTCGGGTCACCCACACTCACGGCTCACCTTGATGCAGACGGCCGGCGACGCGAGGCAACGGGCGGGACGAGCGGCGCGAGGAGACGACTGCAGGCGGGGAGGCGAAGGTGGCGGTCCAGCAAGGGCGGCGCGACACCGCGGCAGGAGGAGGAGCGAGTCCGGCAGCGGCCTCATCGGGTCGAGCTCCAAGGCAATGGCGGCGGTTCTGCGATGGCGGAAGGAGGAGAAGGAGAAGGAGGGAAGGAAGAGGTGGCAGTTGTGGGGTCGGCTGCGACGGAAGATGGTGCAGGTGGTGGCGATTTGTGGTCGGCCACGGTGTGGAGGAGAAGGAAGGAAAAGAAAAAGAAGAGAGGAGGAGGATGGTGGTTACGTGGCAGTGATGTTGTGTGTTTTTCTTTTTTTTTTTTTTCCTGGTTGGCTTGGGAGAAGAGTTGCAGTAGGAGGTTTGCAGGTAGTTTTGCAGGAGAAAGGGAAATGGCACTGGGTTCAGTTTGCAGGCAGAAGATGGTGCAGGGAGAAGAGAAGAAGGTAGAGTCACGGGCAATTACTGGTATTTCACGGGTGGCACAATCCACTCACAAGCTTCACAGTGGGTGGCGGCTGCCTTGTTGCTGTGCAGCTTGTGAGGCGTGTCCCGTCCGGACCAGAAAATAACTAATGTACCCCCTTGACTTTATTTCTGGCCCGATAACTCGGGGTTAATCCCGACTTTTCTGAAGATTCCTGGACCCAAAAAATTCCAACTTTAGTCCGAAAAATCCGCAGAAAAATCCCGAACGTGGGACAGGGCTCGGTTTCAGAATCCAAAGCTCAAATTACCTTAAATTAATTACCCAAGATTAATTTTTATGGTAAATAACTGTAAAAAAATTTTACGGTGATGGTAAAAACGTAAAAATTACACGGGCTGTTACATGTAAAGTTCAATATTTAGCAACTTTAGTGACAAATATCATATTCTTGCCGCTTATTAATAAATACAAAATGCATTTCAAAAGGAAATAAATACAAAATGAACTATTATTAGACTTTTTTTATGAAACAATTATTTTATGGCTAATATTTTGTTTTATGCTTCTCTCAATGGCGACTAAAGCTCCATTAAGCTAAAAGGTTCTTTCACCAATAAAAAATTAATCTAAAGCGCTTTTTTTTTAATTGAGATGAAAAAGAAGAGAGTAATGCGATCGAAGAAATAGCTACACTATCTAAATCATGAGAAAAAAATAGGCAACCCGGAATAGTATGAGAGAGATATTCAAAGAGAGATTGAGACTAATCTTGCTTCATGAGAATCGCAATTAACACTTGAACTCATCGAATTAAAAGCCAAATTTGATCCAAAGCTCATATTGCTGCAAATAGTACACCATGTCTAATGACTCCACCTGCACCACGAAGTTTCTCTGTGTCGTTCCAATCTTATTGGATGTCCCCAAAAGAACGAAACTAACAAATTTTCAAATCGTAGATTAATTGTAACCAAGGCTATTAAAATCGAGTTTTTACCTTGACTCGGAAAGGCTCGGTAAAAAATGTAACGCAAAAACGTATCGTAAAAAATTTAATTATTTTTATTACTTATAATATTCATTCTAAAAATTTTATATTATAAATTTAATTCAACTTAGATTACCCAACATTATAATTATAATCAAAGTTTAACTAGTCATTGCACTAAAAAAATCAACAAACAAATCATAAAAAAAATGCATCACCTATTACAGTAGATTATAGGGAGAAAAAAAAAGAACTTACCTCTTGTCGAAAAAAATCTTGAGTTGTCCTGTTGTACAAGGGAAGAGTAGGAGTAAAAGAAGTTAATGTTGAAAAAACTTTATTTTAGGGTTTTTGGGTTTATGACTTGCTATTCTAAGCATACGAACCGACTTTATTACAACTACAAAAAAAATCGACTTTATTTTGAGTTGCTTGCTTGGATTTTTTAATTTTCTTTTTTTTAAAAGCTTTATTAAACTCATTTAGTAAACTCGTATAAAAACGGTAAAAACGTAAGATTTTACCGATTTTGTTGTTTCAAACTCATGATTTTATCCGATTTTATCCAAATCTTGATTTTATCACGGTTTGACTCAATATTCATATACAAAATCGTAAAAACTTAAAAACGTATGTAACGCCCCGATTCCTCGTTAATTAATTCTTAAGTAATTTTCGGAATTTTTATTTATTTATTTTATTTATTATTTATTATTTTTTTATTTCCTTTTTACCCTCGAGGTAATTCTGAGTTTTGGCCTAGGAATTTATTTCTTTTCCTTGGAAATTCCCCTTTACTTAGGAGGTATTCCTAAGATGAGGTTGTGGTTCGAACCGTTTCGAGTTTGGGCGTGAGACAAAGCTTTCAGAGTAGTCTCGGTGAAACTACGTCGTTTTAAGGGGTTTAAAAAAAAAAGCTTGCGTTGACCGCACAGTACGTCGTTTTTACCCTCGAGGTAATTCTGAGTTTTGGCCTAGGAATTTATTTCTTTTCCTTGGAAATTCCCCTTTACTTAGGAGGTATTCCTAAGATGAGGTTGTGGTTCAAACCGTTTCGAGTTTGGGCGTGAGACAAAGCTTTCAGAGTAGTCTCGGTGAAACTACGTCGTTTTAAGGGGGTTTAAAAAAAAAAGCTTGCGTTGACCGCACAGTGCGGGTTGACCGCGCCTAGGCCGAACGACAAGTCGTTCGACCTAGCCGGCCAACGCAAACTGCGCCTCCCCTTTTCTCTTTTTTTTTCTTTTCTCTTTTTCCCCTCTCTTCTCCTTTTTCCTTTCCGCCGCTCCCATCGTCTTCCTCCTCTCCATATTCTTTTTTCCCTTTCTCTGCTCTCTCTCCCTCTCGAGTTCACAAAACCGTCGTCCCCCTTCTTGTCTCTATTTCCTCTTCCTCGCGAGACCTCCACTGCCACCGTCACCGTGGAGCACTCGCCGCGCCGTCGCTAGCAAATCAAGGGAGGGTTCGAGGCGAGGAGCTTGAGTTTTGGATCGAGCACGAGAAATCGAGGTTCGGCGAGTTGGATTCAGGTAACTCGACGTCCCTCTTCTCTGTTCTCGTTCCCCTCTTCCTTCCTTTGTTTGATGTGTTTGTTAATCGGGTCTCTCTCTCTCTTTGCTGTTGAGGGTGATAGATCGGTGGCGGGTTTAGGGTGGTGCTCGGGTGTTGTGTTGGTGTGTTGGGTTGTGTTTAGGTGTGTTGGGTGTTGCTGGGTTCGACGGATCCGAGTTTCGGGGTGACGGATCGGCTGGGTTGCGGACCCGGATCGTGGCACCCTGCCGACGGCCAGACCCTGTGACGGAGGCGAGAGGAATTTCTTTGGGCGTGAGGTGTTGGGCTCGTGTTTTGGCATCATCGGGCAGAAGCGTGACCGTCTTGCGTGGCTCCGACGTTGGACAGTAGGATTCCGTTCTGGTAAGGATCCGATTTCTCTGTTTGTTTTTCTTTTATTCTGTTTTGGGTGCTGATTTGTGGGTATCCGGGTTGGATCTAAAGTGTTGGTGTCGATTTGTGGTGGTTGAAAAGTTTCAACGAGCTCAGTCACTGTTCCGGCGGGATTGACCGGAATCCGGCGTTCCGAGTACTGTTCCGGTGAGGGCTCGGGTTTTCTCCGACAAAGTTTGGGACTGCTACGACAAGGCAAATACCCCCTCTAGTTATTAACGGTAAATCCCGGTTGGGCTTGTATTTAATTTTGTACATGTCATGTACGGGAAAAGTTTGTAACCCATGTACTGGAAAGAAACGAATAATAGTAGAAACCGGGTGCGACGAGTTGAGTGACGTGGCCGGGTAAAATCCGACGTGCATAGAACTCTAGAATGCGTAACCATGGGCTCGGGTTTCACTTAAGAATAGATGGGCTTTAGGCCTATAGTCTTGATGAATGGTAACTTGTTGGTATGGGCCGTAGGCCCAGGGATGTATTCAGATTTAAAATAAATGGGCTTTAAACCCAAGGACATAAATGGATTAAGACGATGAGTTATGAGGATGTGGGCTTTAGGCCTAGATATGATATGGGCTTTAGGCTCGGACGAGATTTCAGACTTAATTGGGCGTTAAACTTGTAGACCTTAGGCTCATGTTTTGGGGACCTAACTCGTGAGTGGAAGTAGATTGGTGGGTGTGTTCCGTGAACCCCATCACTTATTGTTCGGGTTGGATTAGCTCACGGATGCATTGCACTAGCATGCATGTTTTTGTTAGTTCTTATTGTGAGCTATTGGTGTCTATGCATAGGCACAAGACCTAACCTGGGAGCAGCAGGAGCTAGTGCTGGTCAAGCAGAGCGTCATCATAATTGAGGTGACTCTATAAGACTTATATGCTTGTATGTGAATACTTGTTGGTATGGTTAGATAGTTCTACTTGCTTGGTATGCTGCATGCAATTGACTGTGTTGTGTACCTGTTGCTTACATGCTGTGATGCTATGTGAAATTTCTGTGGGCTGTATTGCCATGTTAATCACTATGAGCTGATATGCCATGCCAATGATATGAGTGATGTTTTGCCAATATCATGTACATTTATGGGAGCCTTGGGCTCGAATTAGAGACTATTTTGGTGGCACGCCACCTGTACACCGAATATGAGAAAACACTTTTATGTTGAATGCATGATTGTTAATAATAATGATTCAGTATAATATATGTTCTACTGTGGGGCTGTTGACCGGTAGCACCGAGTGGGAGAGAGGGTACCCCTCGGGTCCTGTTATTATAGTGAGGTATACTCACAGAGACGGCGACGAGGGGATAGATGGGTACGCCCCTTGATTAGTATATTAGTGAGAGTACCCCTCACAAAGCTGGCGCCTTGGGGATTTGTCGGGTGTACTCCTTGGTTATTTGCTATTATCTACTTTCTTGGGTGAGAGCACCCCTCACAGAGTCGGCGACTTGGGGACTATGGGTGTGCCCCAAGATTTTGGATTGTATATGCCTTTGAGGAGAGCACCCCTCCTAGAGCTGTCGGCCACTTGCTTGTTAGTGGTTTTCTTTGTCGGAACCTACCCATTCCGATGTGTTGATATATATATATATATATATAGATATATATGTTTATATTAGGGCTCATGCCCTGGGGAGCTGGCCAGTCGCTACCGCGCCCGACGCACACAGTAGAGGGCCCATTATAACTATAACAATGATAATGATAATGATAAGAAATAATCGGAGAATTCACATAACACTTGTGGAAATGGTATTGACACGTGTTGGTCGTTTGTGTGCATGCTTGTGCTCGTAGACTTACTCACCTTACGAGCCTGTCTTCGTATGCCTGTATATATGTCTTGTAGTGTACATTGAGTAGGCGACTCATATAATCGCCACCGTGGTTTTTCAGATTATTAGCAGCCTGCAGACAGTTTCTTTCTTCATCGAGTTCCAGACTCTCTTTCTCTGCAGGTAGCCGCGCTACCCTCCTGGGTGGATCCATAGTTTGATTCTGCATATGTTTAAACTTGTCATTGACTTAATATTGATTTCCACTGCGTATTCATTTTCGGGATGTTGTTTTGGTTTGCCTTGGATTTGATCATTGTTATTCCGATTGATTTGCCATTGGTTATTGGCTGGTTGAGCCTGTTTGTATTTTGGATCTTCTACATTCCGATGTTTATTTTTGATTGAATGTTATTTTTGGGAGTTGAGATTGAAGTTTTGCACAGAGTTGTGGCATCCCTGGATTTAAGGGCGTTTTATTCTTTCCATGTCCATATATGTTTTGCATGTTTGCGTTTGGGATGCGGTCGTTTCAGCTTGGTAGCGGAGCAGGCTTTAGGTCTTTTGGGTTTTCGAACAAGTGTCTTGTTGTGATTGTTGTGCATAGGCCTGTTCCAAAGTTTTAACGTTTTCCAAAAACCGTTTTTGACAAGTTTGTAATCATATAGGAGTCAACATGGATCACCAAAGTCAGCAAAATGTCGAGGGGCACGCTCCTAGTCATATTTCCGATAATGTGTCGGTGATGCAGATTCCCCTTGAACAAGGGAATGATGATGCAGCAGGAGGACAGGTTCCTGTTGGACATGGGAACGTGAGTGCAGCTGGGGTTGGTGCTGCGACAGCTGGACCGCAGAATGTAGTACCTCCTGGTATGGACCCGGCGATGCTACAACAGTATCAGGCTTTTCTTCAGTGGCAGCAGTTCCAGCAGTATCATTAGTATCAGCAGGGAGCACAGCCGGTTCAGGCCGTACCTGCCGCAGATCCCACTGTGGGTAGCCTGGAGAGTGGCTACAAACACATTAGCAAGTTTGGGATTGGTGAATTCTCGGGTGAGAGTAAGGTGGAGAAGTTGGCAAACGATTGGTTCAGACAAGTGGAGAACGTCATGGAGAAGTTCACTTGTCAGCCGGAGTATCGGGCTAAGTATGTGGCCCACATGTTCACTGGATATGCTTTGACCTGGTGGCAGGGACTGGTTGCTGATTATCCTAAACCAGTTGTGATGCCGTGGGAGTTGTTTAGAGAGAGATTTTATAAGGAATTCCTCTCGATTAGCTACCTGGAGGACCTGAAGAGACAGTTCTTTGATATTGAGCAAGGAGAAGATGAGTCGGTGACTGCCTTTCGGATTCGGTTCAACGTTCTTCTTTCTTATGCTAGAGAGTATGTGCCAGATGAAGAGACTAAGTGCAGACGGTTTGTGAATGGCCTACGCCACACTCTAGGGGCAGCTGTGGCTAGTGGGAGGCACAAGACCTGGGATGCAGTTTGTGAGGCTACAGTGGATACGGAGAGGCTCCAATTGGCAGCACGGCGGGCTCGAACAGCTGGACAAAAGAAGAGGGATTCTTCTTTCCATGACGATGGGAGTCAGCTGAAGAAATAGTATACAGCTTCGGCTGAGCAGGGTCCTTCTTTCCTCGGGTCCCAGAAGAATTGGAGAGGTGGCTACCGAGGTGGATTAAGTAAATCTTCAGGTGGACAGACACACCAGAGTATGTCACAGAGACAAGTTGTTTCAGAGCGTCCTCCAATCAAGTGTTGGGGTTGCGAGAAGTTTGGGCACATCAGGCCCAATTGTCCCGAGATGCCGGGAGGCGGATTTCAGTACCCAGTACAGAGCTCTATTGCTTCGGGCTTAGGCAGAGGAAATGGTAACCGAGGTCGCGGACGTGGTGGTGGATTTGGAGGCAGAGGTGGTGCGACTCAGACTGCTACACCTCGGGTCTACGCCATCACCCGGGAGGAGGCTGCCATTGCTCCAGACGTCATCACAGGTAAATTTATGATTTTTGGTCACTATGCACATGCCTTGATTGATCCGGGTTCCACGCATTCTTTTATTGCACGTGCATATATGACTAGACATGATTGTGATGATGACGACCTAGAGAGACACTTGAGAGTTCGATTACCTACGGGTAGTGTAGTTAGCGTGGGTCGGGTATGTAGGAATGTGTCTGTTGAGTATGATGGTGAGAGTTTTCCTATTGATCTTAGTGTCATGGACTTGAGTGAGTTTGATGTGATTTTGGGTATGGATTGGCTGACTAGACACCAAGCAGTGGTGGATTGCCGAACCGAGGAAGTGGCCTTGCGTACTCTTTTAGGGCGCAGGTTAGTGTTTGTTGGAGAGCATAGAACTCTTTTTGCTTGTTGCATATCAGCCATGCAAGCTTTCAGGATGATTCGGGAAGGATGCGATGCATTCCTTGCTCATGTGGTAGACTCTACAGTATCAGTGCCGAGTGTGGAGGATATTCCGATTGTGAGGGAGTTCTCAGATGTTTTTCCTGACGAGTTACCAGGTTTACCTCCGGAGCGTGAGGTTGAGTATACAGTAGACTTGGTACCGGGAGTTGCTCCTATCTCTATTCCACCCTATAGGATGGCTCCGACTGAACTTCAGGAATTGAAGAAGCAGTTGGAGGAGTTGCTAGAAAAAGGTTTTATTAGACCAAGTACTTCACCATGGGGTGCCCCAGTCTTGTTTGTTAAAAAGAAGGATGGAAGTATGCGGATGTGTGTGGATTACAGGCAGTTGAATAAGGTAACTGTGAAGAACAAGTATCCGTTGCCCAGGATTGATGACTTGTTTGATCAGTTACAGGGAGCATCTGTGTTCTCGAAGATTGACTTGCGATCCGGGTACCATCAAGTCAGGATTGCAGAACAGGACATACCGAAGACTGCTTTTCGCACTCGGTATGGACACTATGAGTTTGTAGTTGTTCCCTTTGGGTTGACGAATGCTCCTGCAGTTTTCATGTGTGTGATGCATGGAGTGTTCCATGAGTTTCTAGACCGGTTTATGGTCGTTTTTATTGATGATATTTTGGTCTACTCGAGGAGTAAGGCTGAGCATGAGGAGCATTTGAGGCTGGTGTTGCAGAGGCTGCGGGAGAAGCAGCTTTATGCCAAACTCAGCAAATGCGAGTTTTGGTTGGATGAGATTGCTTTTCTTGGACATATAATGTCGGGAGAAGGAATCAAAGTGGACCCTGCCAAGGTTAAGGCAGTGATGGAGTGGGAACCACCGAAGAATGTATTTGAGGTGCGGAGTTTCCTTGGACTGGCTGGTTACTACCGCAGGTTTATTGAGGGTTTTTCCTTGATAGCAGGTCCCATGACTAAACTATTGAGGAAAGATTGCCCTTTTGTGTGGGATGAGCGTTGCCAGAAGAGTTTCGAGGAACTGAAGAGTCATTTGACTTCTGCACCAGTGTTGACAGTTCCTAGACCAGGTGTGGAATACACGGTGTTTAGTGATGCTTCCGGTTTGGGTTTGGGTTATGTGTTGATGCAGGAGGGTCGGGTGATTGCTTATGCATCTAGGCAGTTGAGGACACATGAGAAGAATTATCCGACCCATGATTTGGAGTTAGCTGCTGTGGTCTTTGCTTTGAAGATCTGGAGACACCACCTTTTTGGGGAGAAGTGCCGGATTTTCACGGATCACAAGAGCTTGAAGTACATAATGACCCAGAAGGAGCTCAACATGAGACAGAGATGGTGGATTGAGCTCCTGAAGGATTATGATTGTACTATCGAGTATCATTCGGGAAAAGCTAATGTAGTTGCGGACGCTTTGAGCCGGGAAAGAATTTCTTCTACAGATGAGGAGCTGATTTCCTTTGATTTACCGTCCTTGTTGGAGTTGAGGTCTTTGGATGCCCAGTTGGAGGTTGATGATACCGGGGCCTTATTGGCCAATTTGAGCATCCGACCGACATTGCGAGATAAGATTATGGATGTTCAGTTCGGCGACCGTCATCTAGCAGAGTTGCGAGATAAGGCTCTCGGTGGAGAGAGTTCTAGCTTTTACATCCAGGAGGATGGAGCTTTGATGACGGGTGATCGTCTTTGTGTTCCGGATGTGGATGATCTGAGGAGATGGATTATGGATGAGGCGCACAACGCACCTTATGCCATGCATCCAGGTAGCACAAAGATGTATCTGAACCTGAAGAGTCACTATTGGTGGCCTGGGATGAAGAAAGATGTTGCGGATTTTGTGGCACGTTGCATGACTTGCCAGCAGGTGAAAGCCGAGCATCAGGCTCCTGCCGGCAAGTTGAGATCCTTGACTATTACGCAGTGGAAGTGGGAGCATATCACTATGGACTTTGTGATCGGGTTACCGAGGACCCGGAGTCGACATGACGCCATATGGGTCGTTGTCGACAGGTTGACCAAGTTAGCTCATTTTCTACCTATCCAGCAGACGGATTCGATGGATAAGCTGGCAAGGTTGTATGTCATGGGTGTTGTCAGATTACACGGGGTTCCTCTGTCCATTGTGTCGGATAGGGATCCGAGGTTCACATCCCACTTTTGGAAGAGTTTGCAGTCAGCTTTGGGTACTAAGCTGAACTTCAGCACCGCTTTTCACCCGCAGTCAGATGGACAGTCAGAGAGGACTATTCAGACCTTAGAGGATATGCTTAGAGCCTGTGTGCTCAAATTCAGTGGTTCTTGGGATGAGACATTACCGTTGGTTGAGTTTGCCTACAACAATGGGTATCATTCCAGTATAGGTATGGCGCCATACGAGGCTTTGTATGGACGCAAATGCCGTAGTCCGATCTGTTGGGATGAGGAGGGTCTGAGACAGGTGTTAGGTCCAGATCTTGTCCAGGAGACTGTGGATCGGATTGAGGTGGTCAAGCAGTGCATGAGAGCTGCTCAAGACCGACAAAAGAGTTATGCTGATAAACATCATCGAGAGATGGAGTGCAGTGTAGGAGACAGGGTTTTCCTCCGTGTCGCTCCCTGGAGAGGTGTTATTCGATTTGGGAGGAAGGGCAAGTTGAGCCCTCGTTATATCGGTCCTTATGAGATCGTGGAGCGGATCGGTCCGCTGGCTACTTGGGAGGTTGAATCCCATAGTTCGGGTGAGGTGGATCCGTCATTCCCCAAATGAGGCTACTTGGGAGGTTGAATCCCATATGAGGGAACAGTATCCACATCTGTTCTGATATTCCGTAATTTCGAGGACGAAATTTTCTTAAGTGGGGTAGAGCTGTAACGCCCCGATTCCTCGTTAATTAATTTTTAAGTAACTTTCGGAATTTTTATTTATTTATTATTTTTTATTATTTTTTATTTCCTTTTTTCCCTCGAGGTAATTTTGAGTTTTGGCCTAGGAATTTATTTCTTTTCCTTGGAAATTCCCCTTTACTTAGGAGGTATTCCTAAGATGAGGTTGTGGTTCGAACCGTTTCGAGTTTGGGCGTGAGACAAAGCTTTCAGAGTAGTCTCGGTGAAACTACGTCGTTTTAAGGGGTTAAAAAAAAAAAGCTAGCGTTGACCGCACAGTGTGGGTTGACCGCGCCTAGGCCGAACGACAAGTCGTTCGACCTAGCCGGCCAACCCTAACCGCGCCTCCCCTTTTCTCTTTTTTTTTTCTTTTCTCTTTTTCCTCTCTCTTCTCCTTTTTCCTTTCCGCCGCTCCCATCGTCTTCCTTCTCTCCATATTCTTTTTTCCCTTTCTCTGCTCTCTCTCCCTCTCGAGTTCACAAAACCGTCGTCCCCCTTCTTGTCTCTATTTCCTCTTCCTCGCGAGACCTCCACTGCCACTGTCACCGTGGAGCACTCGCCGCGCCGCCGCTAGCAAATCAAGGGAGGGTTCGAGGCGAGGAGCTTGAGTTTTGGATCGAGCACGAGAAATCGAGGGTTCGGCGAGTTGGATTTAGGTAACTCGACGTCCCTCTTCTCTGTTCCTGTTCCCCTCTTCCTTCCTTTGTTTGATGTGTTTGTTAATCGGGTCTCTCTCTCTCTTTGCTGTTGAGGGTGTTAGATCGGTGGCGGGTTTAGGGTGGTGCTCGGGTGTTGTGTTGGTGTGTTCCGGGTTGTGTTTAGGTGTGTTGGGTGTTGCTGGGTTCGACGGATCCGAGTTTAGGGGTGACGGATCGGCTGGGTTGCGGACCTGGATCGTGGCACCTTGCCGACGGCCAGACCCCGTGACGGAGGCGAGAGGAATTTCTTTGGCCGTGAGGTGTTGGGCTCGTGTTTTGGCGTCATCGGGCAGAAGCGTGACCGTCTTGCATGGCTCCGACGTTGGACAGTAGGATTCCGTTCTGGTAAGGATCCGATTTCTCTGTCTGTTTTTCTTTTCTGTTTTGGGTGCTGATTTGTGGGTATCCGGGTTGGATCTAAAGTGTTGGTGTCGATTTGTGGTGGTTGAAAAGTTTCAGCGAGCTCAGTCACTGTTCCGGCGGGATTGACCGGAATCCGGCGTTCCGGGTACTGTTCCGGTGAGGGCTCGGGTTTTCTCCGACGAAGTTTGGGACTGTTACGACAAGGCAAATACCCCTTCTAGTTATTAACGGTAAATCCCTGTTGGGCTTGTATTTAATTTTGTACATGTCATGTACGGGAAAAGTTTGTAACCCATGTACTGGAAAGAAACGAATAATAGTAGAAACCGGGTACGACGAGTTGAGTGACGTGGCCGGGTAAAATCTGACGTGCATAGAACTCTAGAATGCGTAACCATGGGCTCGGGTTTCACCTAAGAGTAGATGGGCTTTAGGCCTATAGCCTTGATGAATGGTAACTTGTTGGTATGGCCCGTAGGCCCAGGGATGTATTCAGATTTAAAATAAGTGGGCTTTAAACCCAATGACATAAATGGATTAAGACGATGAGTTATGAGGATGTGGGCTTTAGGCCTAGATATGATATGGGCTTTAGGCTCGGACGAGATTTCAGACTTAATTGGGCGTTAAACTTGTAGACCTTAGGCTCATGTTTTAGGGACCTAACTCGTGAGTGGAAGTAGATTGGTGGGTGTGTTCCGTGAACCCCATCACTTATTGTTCGGGTTGGATTAGCTCACGGATGCATTGCACTAGCATGCATGTTTTTGTTAGTTCTTATTGTGAGCTATTGGTGTCTATGCATAGGCACAAGACCTAACCCGGGAGCAGCAGGAGCTAGTGCTGGTCAAGCAGAGCGTCATCATAATTGAGGTGACTCTATAAGACTTATATGCTTGTATGTGAATACTTGTTGGTATGGTTAGATAGTTCTACTTGCTTGGTATGCTGCATGCAATTAACTGTGTTGTGTATCTGTTGTTTACATGCTGTGATGCTATGTGAAATTTCTGTGGGCTGTATTGCCATGTTAATCACTATGAGCTGATATGCCATGCCAATGATATGAGTGATGTTTTGCCAATATCATGTACATTTATGGGAGCCTTGGGCTCGAATTAGAGATTATTTTGGTGGCACGCCACCTGTACACAGAATATGAGAAAACACTTTATGTTGAATGCATGATTGTTAATAATAATGATTCAGTATAATATATGTTCTACTGTGGGGCTGTTGACCGGTAGCACCGAGTGGGAGAGAGGGTACCCCTCGGGTCCTGTTATTATAGTGAGGTATACTCACAGAGACGGCGACGAGGGGATAGATGGGTACGCCCCTTGATTAGTATATTAGTGAGAGTACCCCTCACAGAGCTGGCGCCTTGGGGATTTGTTGGGTGTACCCCTTGGTTATTTGCTATTATCTATTTTCTTGGGTGAGAGCACCCCTCACAGAGTCGGCGACTTGGGGACTATGGGTGTGCCCCAAGATTTTGGATTGTATATTCCTTCGAGGAGAGCACCCCTCCTAGAGCTGTCGGCCACTTGCTTGTTGGTGGTTTTCTTTATCGAAACCTACCCATTCCGATGTGTGTATATATATATATATGTATATATATATGTATATATATATATATATATGTTTATATTAGGGCTCATGCCCTGGGGAGCTGGCCAGTCGCTACCGCGCCCGACGCACACAGTAGAGGGCCCATTATAACTATAACAATGATAATGATAATGATAAGAAATAATCGGAGAATTCACATAACACTTGTGGAAATGGTATTGACACGTGTTGGTCGTTTGTGTGCATGCTTGTGCTCGTAGACTTACTCACCTTACGAGCCTGTCTTTGTATGCCTGTATATATGTCTTGTAGTGTTCATTGAGTAGGCGACTCATATAATCGCCACCGTGGTTTTTCAGATTATTAGCAGCCTGCAGACAGTTTCTTTCTTCATCGAGTTCCAGACTCTCTTTCTCTGCAGGTAGCCGCGCTACCCTCCTGGGTGGATCCATAGTTTGATTCTGCATATGTTTAAACTTGTCATTGACTTAATATTGATTTCCACTGCGTATTCATTTTCGGGATGTTGTTTTGGTTTGCCTTGGATTTGATCATTGTTATTCCGGTTGATTTGCCATTGGTTATTGGCTGGTTGAGCCTGTTTGTATTTTGGATCTTCTACATTCCGATGTTTATTTTTGATTGAATGTTATTTTTGGGAGTTGAGATTGAAGTTTTGCACAGAGTTGTGGCATCCCTGGATTTAAGGGCGTTTTAGTCTTTCCATGTCCATATATGTTTTGCATGTTTGCGTCTGGGATGCGGTCGTTTCAACGTAAGAGTCAAAAAAGCATTTTTAACAGCCTTGATTGTAACCCCACATAAAGAACTCAGAGCTACACATTTAAAATAGAACATGAACAAAAACTGCATGGAAAGAGTAATAGAAAGCCATTCACATGTTACGGCTACATGTTTCTTTTTTAATAATTTCAATACTTTATGAATCCTCAATCAGAACAATATAATATTATATATATATATATATAAACTCTTCACGTATTAAAAAAATATTATTGAAATTTGGGCATTAAAATAATATAGAAAGAACTATAATGACTTTTGAAAATTAACTTAGAATTAATCTAAATTTTGATTAAAGAAACACATCTTATTAAAAATAGATAATATTATTTTTCTTTTAAAACAGGCAAAATTACAAATTAAAAATATTAGTACAAGTGAATAGAAAAATAAGTTTGAAAAAAATAAATATAGAAAGAAATAATAAATGATGAACTCATAAAAAATTATATAATATAAATCCTTATACAATTATATTCTAAAGGAATAAAAAAAATTACTTCCTTAAAAATTAAAAAGATAAAAAAAATTGCAGTAGGAAAATATTATAAAGAAATCTTAAAATTAATATAAAATATGAGAGTGTTAAAAAAGAAAGTAATAAAACATTTATTACTAAATAATGATATTCTAAAGTTATAAAAAAATAAATTTTCTCAATCATTAAACCAAAAGAAAATATAAGTAGAAAATGAAAGAAACTAAGAAGACAAAAAATTAATGCAAAATTTTAAATATAATAATATTGGCATAACAGTATTTGATTTACTGTAAGGAATATCTAAGAATCCTTTCAATATCCTTTCTCACTTTTTCTTTTTTTTTGGAAACATAAGGTATATATATTACTTCGAACCCAGATACATGGGTGCCTTGCCGCCATTCATGAAATAATTCGACAAAAAAAAAAGAAATAGTTGTCAAAAATAGACAATCCAATTAGATTACATAGCCAATTAACGTGATTCTCTCCTAGATTACGATAAACAGTAGAGTCATGCCTGACATGGAAATACGATTTGAACCAGCTCCTTGAACCCTCCAAGAATAATACACCAGAAATACGATTTGGATGACAGTTGGTGGGCTGATGCCGACATCGCCTCCAGAATGTTGGACTAAAACCAAAAAAGTTGATTACTGCAACTCAAGTTTAAACAAGAAAGAGAATAATATGTGATAAAAGAAGCACTCTTATTTGCATACCTCAACAAACTAGAAAAAAACAAGAAACTTATTAGCAACTATCTAACAGAACATAAGCTGTCAAGTGACTAATGTTGAATTAGTTTTCAACACACCCCCTTGATTCAAAACCACAAAGTAATGTTGAATCACATGAACAGAAGTAAGAATGCTTTTTCTGTGTGAGGGCCTTGGTTAGAACATCTGCAAGTTGTTCTTCAGTGCTGCAATAAGACAAGGCAATTTGCTCACTTGCAACTAACTCCCCAATGAAGTGATGACAGGTGTCTATATGCTTAGTCCTCCTATGGGAAGCCAGATTCTTTGGCATTGAAATAGTGGACTTGTTGTCTGAAAAAAATCTTAGTTGCTGCTTTTTGCTCTTGATTAAGATCCTTCAATAATCTTCGAAGCCAAACTGCTTGACAAGCTGAGGCAGTTGCAGCCATGTATTCTGCCTCTGTGGATGACAAGGCTGCTGTTGGTTGTTTTTTTGAGATCCAGGACACTGCACATGAGCCAAGAAAAAAACTTGACCTGAAATACTTCTTCTATCTTCAACAGAATTTGCCCAATTGCTATTTGTAAATCCTGTTAACTTGAATTCTGAACTTTCAGTATACCAAAGCCCAAAATTTAGAGTTCATGCAACATAGCGTAGAATTCTTTTTGCTGCTTCAAGATGTTGCTTAGAAGGACTATGCATAAATCTAGAAACAACCCCAACATAGAAGGCTATATCTGGTCTTGTATGACATAAATAAATCAAACCACCCACTAAACTTCTATAAAACTTTCCTTCTACAGGGCTGCACCATCATTGGTTTGTAACTTTTCACTTACATTCATTGGAGTTGCTGTGGAGTTGCAATTTAGCATGTTAAACCTTCAAAGAAGATCAGCTGCATCCCTAAATCTACTTTTTCAACAATCTCCACGCCAAGAAAGTAATGAAGCTTCCCTAAATCTGTCATCTCAAAGGTCTACATCATATTCTCTTTAAACTCAAAAACAAGTGAAGAAGATGATCCCATATAAATGATATCATCCACTTGTTTTTTAAGATAAAGAGTTGGTTTATTTTCACTTCTTGCAAAACCAGAATTTCGGAAATAAGCATCAATCTTACTGTACCAGGCTCGCGGCGCTTGTTTCAAGCCGTATAGAGCCTTCTTCAACTTGTATACCTTACTCTCCTTGCCTCTGACTACAAACCCATTTGGTTGCGACACATAAACCTCTTCTTTCAAGTCACCGTTTAAAAATGCCGACTTAACATCAAATTGAAAAACAGGCCATTTCAATTGAGCAGCTAAAGCTAGGGCAATTCTGACTGTTTCAAAACGTACCACCGGAGAAAAGGTTTCTTTGTAATCAATACCATGCTATTGGCGGTACCCTTTTGCAACAAGTCGCGCCTTATATTTTTGTATTTTCCCATCTGCTTAGTACTTTGTTTTGAAGATCCACTTCAAACCAATTGCTTCTTTTCCAGCAGGTAAGTCAACCAAATCCCAAGTGCCATTTCTTTCAATAGCCAACAACTCTTCTTTCATTACTTTACACCAAACTTCTACCTCTGTTGCTTCTTCATATGATGATGGATCAACATTTGCAAACATCGCAAATTGAATTATGTATCCTTCATCATTTATAGCATCATCCCGAATTACCTCAAAATATGTTAACCGAGATGATGGTCGAGTCTGTCGTCTCGGCCTGGTCTCCAATTGGGTTGGGCTTTGAATATCCGTTGTTGAGAATCAACGGGCTCTTCTTCCTCTGCTGACTGAATAGAATTTTCATCTCCACTTTGAATCCCAACAGCTGGTGTTGCTTGATGCTCGTTCCAATTCCAACTTGCCAGTTCATCAAAGACAACATTCCTGCTAATAATTATTTTGCCACTAATTGGGTTGTACAGCTTATAAGCCTTAGATTGTGATGAATAACCAACAAAAATACATTTTTCAGATTTGCAATCAAGCTTTTGACGATTTTGTTGGCTAATTAAGGTATAAGCAATACAACCAAAAATTTTCAAGTGGCTTACAGAAGGCTTCTTACCAGACCAAACCTCAAATGGAGTCTTGTTCCAAACTACTCTTGTGGGAGAGATGTTTAACAAATACACTGAAGTTGCTACTACTTCTCCCCAAAAATTATTTGGAAGATTTTTGGCCTGCAACAAACTTCTAGCCATTTCAATAATAGTGCGATTTTTACGCTCAGCTATGCCATTCTGCTCTGGTGTATATGGGGTTGTCAACTCCCTATGAATTCCATTCTACTCACAGAAAGCATTAAATTCACTGGATAGAAATTCTCCTCCCTGATCTGTGCGAAGAGTTTTGAGGAACTGCACACTTTGCTTCTCAACCATTGCCTTGAATTTTTGAAAAATCTAAAATGTTTCAACCTTGGTAACCTGAAAATATACCCAGCTAAAACGGCTATAGTCATCAGTAAATAACAAAAAATATTGACTTCCTCCAATAGATTTTGTTTGCATGGGTCAACACAAGTCTGCATGCATAAGCTCAAGACACTCTGATGCCCTCCAAGACTTCCCAATAGGGAGTGATCTTTTACTCTACTTTCCAAAAATACAACCCTCACATAGCCCAATTGAGTCAATTGTAGGCAGTCCATAAACCAATTCCTTTCTACTCAACAACTTCAACCCCTTTTCATGGAGATGTCCATATCTTAAATGCCACAAAGTAGAGTCATTTGGTTCACTGTCAGCAGCTAATCCACACCTTTCAACACCAGAGGCATCAAGTGGAAATAAATTGTTTCGTGCCATAGGGACACTAACAATAATTTGACCTGACTTCTTTTCTGTGATCTCACAACAATCATTATCAAACAAAATTGAATATCCTCCAGCCATTAATTGACCAACACACAATAGATTATTTGCCAAACTTGGAGGAAAGTAGACATCATCAAGAAATTTTATATTACCGTTTTTGCTGCGAACGAAAATAGTACCCTTTCCTTCCACTTTGATTCCAGAATCATTTCCAAGCTTTACTTCTCTCTTGAAGCTTTCATCAAGTGCTTTTAATGCAGATTTTTTTCCCGACATATGATGAGAACAACCGCTATCAATGAACCAGACCTTTGTTGGCATATTCGCCTTTTGCTTTTGCTCTTGAGCCATGAACAATTTCTCTTCTACCTCAACTTCTGTATAATTTGCCTTTTCTTTTCTTTTGAGCTTCCAACAATCTGCTTTCACATGGCCATAACTTTTGCAGTAGTAACATTGAATACTACTTTTGTAATGTTTCTGTTCGTCATTTGCCTGCCGAAAATCAGCTTGCTCATAGGATCTTCCTCTACCTCTGCCTCTACCACTGGACCTCCTCTATTAATCTCCTTGCCTCTACCTGAGGAAGATGCTTTCACCTGAAATGCCTTTTCATCTACTTTAACAAGTATTCTACTGTTCATCATTTCTTCATGAGATTGCAAAGAACCTTTCAGGCTATCAAAAGATAAAGTTGTTAAATCTTTTGACTCTTCTATAGCAACTGCAATATAGTCAAATCTAGGAGGTAAACTCCTTAAAATTTTTTCAACCACAACCTGATCAGTAATCTTTTCAGCATAAGACCTTAACTGATTCACAAGTGTAGATACTCTAGACATATAACCTTGTATTGTCTCATCATCTTTCATCAACAAATTCTCAAATTCACGGCGTAGTGATTGAAGTTTTACCGTGACTGTTTTGCTTGTGCCTTGATATTCAGTCCGCAGAATCTTTCATGCCTCTTTGGCAGTGCTGGCTGCTGAAATTCGACCGAATATTGCTTCAGTAACAGCTTGCTGAATGCTGTATAAGGCCTCATTATCCTTTTTTTTGTTCTTCTTCAGTTTTGCTTCATCAGTATCAAGATTTGCAAAACCATTTTCAAATAAATCCCATAAATCTTGGGATCTAAAGAGTGTCTTCATCTTGATACTCCAGAACTCATACTTCTCTCCATTGAAGATAGGTGTGAGTGGCTGCACAGAAGCTGAAACACCATTCATAGCCATAACTCATTCCCTATTGTGTTTCACTCCCTCACGTGTCTCGTACTCTCTATCTTAACTCACACTAGCCCAAACAAGAACCGTATGGGCTCCGCTACCACAATGTTGGACTAAAACAAAAAAACTTGGTTACCGTAACTCAAGTTTAAACAAGAAAGAGAATAATACGTGATAAAAGAAGCACTCTTATTTGCATGCCTCAACAAGTGAAACAAAGGCTAATATATATAGCCACATGAGGATAACAGAATACATAGGAAAATATGGCAGTATTTGAACGTGCATGACTTTAACATAAACAAACTAGAAAAAATAGGAAATTTATTAGCAACTATCTAACAGAACATGAGCTGTCAAGTGACTAATGTTGAATCAGTTTTCAACATAGAATGTTGGAAACCACCCCGTAATGCCTTTAGTTCAGTAATTTTGTCGTTGGAGCTGAGGATGATGTCTACCCACCTGACCCCTGTTTCAAAAGAAACCAAAACAACTTGATCATCATAGCACCTTATCTCATTCTCTACCCTTTCACCACTCGAGGCGTTCATGCCGCATATACATATCAACACATCCAAAAGAAGATTATCCTATGTTGTTTGGGTAGAAGGTATCCGTGGAGCTTTGAAGCCCTCCCAAAACTCACCGGCCGGTGACAAAATAGTAGTGAAGGAAACAAAATAATAGATTCCTTCACCACTTTCCCCCACTCTCATTTCTTTAGGGGAGGGTTACTGGATGAAGCTCCAGCAACTCCTTCAAGCCGAGCAGATGCACAAGTGTCTGCCCTCTCATGGATTTCAGCCCAGCTCTCCATTTCCCTCCTCCGATCCTCCTCTGTTTCCAGAGAGGGGTATACCATGTGCGTTGCCCTAGCTAGGTGCTTCCAGCTCGGTCTCTTCACCAATGTTTCCACCAAGGCTGTGGTTTCAATACTCTCAGCCAACTCAGCCATTGATGCAACCCATTCTTTCTGCAAAGTTCTCACAATTTCCTTACCTTCTGCAGATCCCAGCTTTCTCTTTTTTGAGAAGGAATTCACCATATCAATTATTCTGATGTCCCCTTCCCCGGCCTGCTGAGTCTCTCTTCCTTTGCTCCCATTCGTTTCGTCAGTAATCCTTGTTTATTACAGCATCGCCACTGTCTGGTTTCGCTCTTCTTCCATCGATTCTTCAGCAGCTGAAGATTCAAGTGGCCCCAATACTTCCTCTTGCTCTTTGCTCTCTTCTCTAGTGTGTATTCCTAGCTCCATGACCTTTTTACAAGAAAACCCCGTCTGTGTGCCCTTCCCACCAACAGTCCTTCTAGCAAATTCCTTAGCCCGGAGCCATGGCCCAAAGCTATAGATGGATTCAGTTTCTACTCTGCTAGTTGGTCTGCACGGTCATGGGCACTCCTGGTGGGGTGAGTAATTCTGCCACAGTTGCTATAGAACTCTCCAAGCCTTTCGTATCGAATCTCTATCCAGTATCTCTGCCCCTCATCATCGTAGATGAAAATTCCCGGCATCAGAGGTTTCTCCAGTAAGAACTCAATCCGGACCCTTAGAAATCCATTGCACCCCATTATGCCCTCAATTCATTCGTCAATCTCTGTTATAGCAGAGAACACATTACAAATCTTCCTAATTTTGTATTCATCTAGAAATTCCAGAGGTAAATCATATAATTGGATCCAGAAAGTAGACAATCTAAACGGAATCTGCTTTATAAACATGTTTGGGAACCATCTTTTGAAGTTCATATGCATGTTCGACATCGGCCATGGAACACCTCTCATTATCTTATCACAATCAGCTTCTAATTCACAACCAATAATGAAAACATTGTTACCTTTCTCCGTTACTCTGAATTCTCCTTTGAGAGTCCAAGCCCTATCGAGGCCCGATTTTACACAACCCGCAGTGAAGACGCGATCGGAGAAGACCTTTCCAACCAAGCATGTCCGGCTTATCATCTCCCCGAAAGTTGCCCCGACAACAGTGTCTTTGGGTGCTTCCCGTCCTTTGCTGAATCGTATAGTGAGCATCTCTTCTTTGAAATCATCTTCGATGATGATACGTTGCTGGTGCTCTGACTCCATAGTGACCTGAGATTCACCGGATTGTACAAGCAAGACAGCCTCGAGGGCTTAACCCGCAGTCTGAGGACCGCCATTACTGCGTACATCCTTCTCGAAAAGGGTACGCTTACGGAGATCTGATTAAGATTAGGGGTAAATGGAGTGGGAATTGGGTTGAGGGCACAAAGAGGACTTAGATCTGAGGGATTTGGTGAGATTTTGTGAACAGTCAATGTTGTTTGCTATGGTGAACAGTGAATGTGTGGCGCAGCGGATAAGAATAGCTAGGACCTTGTTTCAAAGGTGTGGTCCTGGAAAGATGATTCATTAATTTGTTCGTAATATCCTTTCTCACTAGATTATATATATTACATATTTAGTGTAATGAGTTGTAGGATATGTTTACCTCCAACTGTACCTGGTGTGCGTGTCCAACTTTATACTGTTTGACAGCCACCTCTTGACTTCCAACACTAACTTTGTGAACTTTTCCATTTACTCCATCACCGATCACACAGACTGTGTTTTCGAGATGATTGGAACAATTTTGTGATTTTATTATTATGTAGATGGGCGCAACATCGGCAAAAGGTTGGCATTTACAGCTTTAACATAATGCTCCTAAAGCTATCGAGAACCTAAATTCTTTCAAGAAAAATGAATTACTAACAAAAATGAATTTTACAGAGCTTAAACGGAATGGGCTTAAAATATTAAGGCAAGTTGCTCTTGGTATACAAGCTATCCAATACCATAGTCATAGAGATAATAGAGACTTCATTTTTGTAGACTTAAAAAGCAAAATATCCTGCTGGATGAAGAGATGGATGCCCAAATTCGTGACTTTGGCTCATGCACCAACAGAGCTACAATTACATCTATCGGATTGGAGATGGATGCAACGATTTTGTGGTTTTATTATTAAGTAGATGGGCGCAACATCAGCCCAAAGGTTGCCATTTACAACTTTAGGGTAGTGCTCCTTGTGCTGGTAATGAAAATGGATGTGGTTATTTTAGAAGAACACGGAAGGAAGTAGACTACAGGAAAATAAAAAAACCGGCACCAATGATGAATTGGCCAAGTACATGCAAAATAGAGGCAAATCGAAGGGCCATAGTCCACCAGAACTTTACCAACAATGGATGCAGTGAAGAAAGTGCAGCGGCAATCACCAAGCCTGTAGCATAGTGCACAATCCAACATCCAAATAGACGTCTAACAGTTGATGAACTGATAAATCGACTCACTCTTATTTAGCTTCGAAAAAGGTCAAGCGTATGGCCTTGTCTTACTTTCCAATTTTAAATTAGCTATTTTTCAACTACTTCTGTCTCAATCACATTCTACTAGTTCCAAAGAAAGTTTAGAAAAAACTATAAGTGACAATCATGTTTGAATTTGAAACCCTCTTAGCATCAGACAGAACAACTAAAGACAATCTTTGAATTTGTAGTTCAGAATATTTTGCGGCATTTAAGTCTACGAAAATGTAGTCTCTATTGTCTCCATGGCTGTGGTGCTGGCTAACTGGTAGAGATGGATGCCCGAATCTGCGACTTCGGCTCATGCACCAACAGAGCTGCAATTAGGTTTCGAGTTGGGCACAACGATTTTGTGATTTTATTACTCTGTAGATGGGTGCAACATCAGCAAAAAAAAAGTTGGCATTTACAGCTTTAAGGTAGTGCTCTGTGTTGGTAATGAAAATGGATGAGGTTGATCTAGAAGAACGTGGAGGGAAGGAGACTACAGGAAAATAAAAAGCCGTCACCAATGATGAATTGACCAAGTACATGCAAAACAGAGGCAAATCGAAGGGCCATAATCCACAAGAATTTTGCTTTCGCACTGGTGTCCTGGCCAACCCACATAATCCACAAGAACTTTACCAACAACAGATGCAGTGAAGAAAGTGCAACAATCCAACATCCAAATGGACGTCTAGTCTAATGGTTAGTGTACTGTTAAATCGACTTAATCATATTTAGCTTCGGAAAAGGTAAAGAGTATGGCCTTGTCTTACTTTTAAATTTGCTATTTTTCAATTACTTCTGTTTCAATCACATTCTAGTACTTCCATAAAAGGTTAGAAAAAACTGTAGTTGACAATCATCTTTGAATTTGAAACCCTATCCGCATCTTGGTTAGAAAAAAAAACTAAAAACAATCTTTGAATTTGTAGTAATAGTTGCATCTTGGTCTAAAAAACATAAGACAATCATCTAGGCACCATGTAATATATATCAACTTTACTAATTACAAGTGTAAACCCATCAGGAGAACAGTACTTAATAGGTCTCACACACTATATCAACTACAAGAAGGAAATAAAAAGGGAAAAAAATATACAGTTGAGGAAGTACGACAATAGATAAATATGCTGCTTACTATTCATTTTACTGTAATATTTGTTTGCTAAAAATTGCAAACAGCTTAATCTACGTTATTGTTACAGATCATAGCCTCACAAGTTTTAATGCAATATGCTGCCCACAGATTGACATAGGCAGTGCTCTACGTAATAAACAAAAAGAAGACAATATTTAGTAATTACAAGGATAAAAATTAAAACTCACATAACTGATAAATGGGTAAATATGATATATAGGGTCCGTACTATTTCAAAAGTACCGTTTGGGGGTCTGTACTATTTTTTGTCTCTTTTATGGGTCTGTACTCTTATTTTCTGTTCCTTTTAGGGGTCTCGGGCAGCCCCGCTGATGACGTGGACTGCCCGAGACCCCTAAAAGTGACAAAAAAATAAGAGTATAGACCCTTAAAGAGGACAAAAAATAGTGCAGACCCCCAAATGGTACTTTGGAAATAGCACGGACCCTATAACTTCTCGTCCGGAACTAATAACTCATTATGGCCATTTTCTTGTTCTCGATCGTTTTCCCTAAGATTTAGTACATCGGTTTTTTTGCTATTTTTTCAAATTTTGAGATAAGAGTGGAGACTAATACTATCCTTTACATCATGTTAAAATAAGAGCGAGGAAAAAAATTTGAACTAAAATGAGTTCCGGACGAGAAGTTATGGCCATTTTCGAATTTACGGCACGGGTTTTATGCTAATTGTTTAAATTTCAAGCTAAGTGTGGAAACTGATACTATCCATTAGACCATGTTAAAATAAGATTGAGGAAAAAATTTGAACCAAAACGAGTTCCGAACAAGAAGTTATCGCCATTTTCGACTTTACTTAGTTTCCCTAGGGGTTAGTATATGAGTTTTCTCCCGAATAAATAGCATATATAGGGTCTGTATTATTTCAAAAGTATTGTTTGAGGGTCTGTACTATTTCTTGTCCCTTTTATGGGTCTGTAGTCTTATTTTTTGTTCCTTTTAAGGGTCTCGGGCAGCCCCACTGATAACATGGACTGCCCGAGACCCCTAAAAGATACGAAAAATAAGAGTATAGACCCGTAAAAGGGACAAAAAATAGTACAGACCCCCAAACGGTACTTTTGAAATAGTACGAACCCTATATATGCTATTTACCCACTAATAAATCATGCAAATACAAATATGAAGAAATGCCAGTTTAGAAAAATGTGAGACTCGGTTATTTCTGCGAGATCAAAGTTACATGCAAAAATGTGCACTCAAAAGTTACATGCAATCACTAACGATCCTGGCAGGTAATAACACTAAGTTTTCTCATTTTTTCATAATTCATTAACGGTTCTTTTCTCATTCACTAACGATCCTGGCAGCTAATTTACTTATTTTGAGGTATATGAAGTTGGCTAGTTGCAGACCAGATATTTACAGGAGCTCATATATATGACTGAAGCGCTGAAAGCTATAGGTTGGCTCTACGTCCTGAATTTGGAGTTTTTGGTCATGCCTTTTTGTTGGCTCTACGACCAGATATTTACAGGAGCTCATCTTTTTTCTCATAAAAACAATTGCTCCTTATTCGGAGCATGTCATTCCTTCTTGTTTATGGTTGTGCTCATTAGTTCATCTTATAGCAACATGTCGCCTAATGAAGATTTAAAAAACGGGACAACTAAATTATTGGCTGTGTCTTGACATATAGTGGTCATGAAATGCGTTCAATTTGATTATCCTTCGGTATCAGTATTGCATTTTGTGGTGCTTATGGATCGCTTTGACAAACCAGCAGAATTGTATAAAAAACTTTCTATGGAACGTTGTAGTATTTTGTGATAGACCTGCAAAGAAGGATGAGCATAACATAAGAACTCTATTTTCTTTTGGCTGCAGGGTTGTCTCTGGCAATTAAAATCTAAAAATTAATCATCGACTATTAGTTTCATGTTATTTTTTATTACTAGAACATTCATCAATTTTGATTCACTAAGTGTTGGGTTTGTCCCCCACATGGACAAATCCCATAGAAGTCATTTAATGTGGGTCAAGTTATGGGGGCATTAAAGTTGGAGGACCAACTTGCATTTTTTTGGTCTTCCTCTTTATCCTCACGTGAACATAAGAAAAAGAGAGTGAGTGGGCATTAGTGGGTAGAAGCAGCAAAATTAAAAAAGAGAGGAGTGGAGGCAGAAGCTTTTGACGAGAGGAAGAAGAAAGAAGGGGGTTGCCTTGGTTCTTTGCAAGCCTTGATCGGATAGCAAACGAAGTCCGATTTTGATGAAATTTCAGTATGTTGTTCTCCTCTTCAAGCTCTACAAAGTGAAATGAGCTGATCGTTGAGAAGCTTCATGTTTCCGGGTATTGGTGTTATACCCATTTGGTGAGACTTACCTACTTCTCCTCTAATTTGTTGCTTGTAATCCACTAGTATAGTGATGAGTTTGTTGTTGGAGCCAAGATATATTGTTCTTGATGTTGTTGCCACTGTGTTAGCCTCTAGTTTTATCTAGGAAGGAAGCTTGATTGTGAACCCATTATTGTTTGATATAGTGGAAGATTGCCGGACTTCGGTTTCGTGGTTTTTTTACCCCGTCTTGGGGTTTTCCACGTATATTCGGTGTCGTGGTTGTGTTAGTTTTTTGATTGCTAACATTTATTGGCTTGGTTGTTGATATCTCATTTTGGTAGCACAAAGAGGGGAAATTAATTGACCGGGTTATTCCGCTGCGCATTTAATTCCTGTTGTTTTTTTGTTGTTGTGTTGAATTGGTGTGATTTTCCCCAACAAACTGGTAGCGGAGCCAAGGTTCATTGTTTGTGGTTTCTTGTGCATATCAAAATGGAGGATAAAGCTAGCTTGATAAAACTCACTTCATCGAATTACTGTGTGTGGAAGATGTATATGGAGGATCATTTGTATTGCAATGATTTGTTTGGGCCTACTGAGTGTGAGGGCCAAAAAGCTGCGAGTACAAGTGACAAGGAGTGGAACTCTTTGAATAGGAAGACAATTGCTAATATCCGTAAGTGGATTGATGTAAGTGTGGTTCATCATGTTAGTCAGAACACAGATGCTTATGAGTTGTGGAAGGAGATGGAAGATTTGTTTGAGAAGCGGAGTGCGCAGAACAAGGCCTTTTTGATTAAAAGGCTTGTGAACCTGAAGTATTCAGATGGGCATGATATGTCAGAGCACTTAAATAACTTCCAAGGAATCTTGAACCACTTGACTACCTTAGGGATAAATCTAGATGATGAAGTGCAAGCATTAATTTTGTTGAGTTCTTTGCCAGACAGTTGGGAGACTTTGACAGTATCTCTTAGCAATTTTGCTCATGCTGTGAAGCTCACTTTAGATACAGTGAAGGATAGTGTGATGGATGAAGCTGCCAGGAGGAAAGAACCGGGGGTTAAGTCCACTGAGTCAGAGGCCCTTGTTACAAAGAATAGGGGGCGGAGCAAGACCAGAAAGCCGCAAGGAAGAAAACATTCCAAGTCTCGTGACAAGAAGAAAGAGTGGAAACCTAGAGGAAATTCCAAATTCAGAAGTGAGATTCGATGCTATTATTGTGATAAGCTAGGACATATCCAAAGAGAGTGTAGAAGCTTCAAGAGAGATCAAGAAAAGGAGAAAGCAAGAAGGTTGCCAAAGAAGATTCATATGCAATGGCAATTGATTCCGAAGATGATTCCTTCCTTCTATATGAGGAGGAGAGCATTAATGTTGCACAACAAGAATACACATGGGTTTTAGACAGTTGTGCTTCCCGACATGTCACACCTTGTAGAGAGTTCTTTAGTACCTACAAGAGTGGTGACTTTGGCTCATTGAAGATGGGTAACAAGTTTGATGCTCGGATTGTTGGAGTCGGTGATATTTATCTAGAAACCAATCTTGGATTCAAGTTGCTACTCAAAGATGTAAGACATGTTCCGGATCTTCGATTGAATTTGATCTCCACCGGCATTCTTGATGATGAGGGATATCACAGTAGCTTTGGTAATGGAGTTTGGAAGCTTATTAGAGGAAAAGGTGCAATTGTTTTGGCAAAAGGGAAAAAGGAGAATACTCTCTACCGAACTCAAGCAAAGCCATGCTATGATGAAGTAAATGCCGCTGAGCATGAAGTCTCTATGGAGTTATGGCATAAGAGACTTGGACACTTGAGTGAGAAAAGCCTACAATTGCTTGCAAAGAAAGAGTTCTTGCCAAGCTTGTCAGGTACCTTGTCTAAATCTTGCACTCATTGTTTAGTTGGCAAGCAACATAGAGTGTCTTTCCATACTTTTTCTCCATCTAGAAAAAATAATGCTCTTGATTTAGTTCACACTGATGTTTGTTTCATGAGTGATAGATCCAATGGAGGTGCTTTGTATTTTGTAACCTTTATTGATGACCACTCTAGAAAAGTGTGGGCTTTTATGTTGAAGAGTAAAGATCAGGTGCTTGATGTGTTCAAGAAGTTCCATGCTAGTGTTGAGAGAGAAACTGGGATGAAGTTGAAGGCCGTTAAAACGGACAATGGTGGCGAATATCAGGGGCCATTTGAAGAGTATTGCAACTCTTATGGCATCAAGCTTGTGAAGACACCTCCCAAGACACCGCAGCACAATGGTGTAGCAGAGAGAATGAACAGAACCATTTGCAACAGAGTTGTCAGTATGCTCTCTCATGCAAAATTGCCTAAATCATTTTAGGGTGAGGCAATGAGGACTGCAGTTGACTTGATCAATTTATCTCCTTCCACGGCACTTGATGGTGATGTTCCAGATAGAGTGTGGAGTGGAAAGAATGTGTCCTACAAGAACTTGAAGGTGTTTGGTTGCAAGGCATTTGTTCATGTGCCTAGAGATGAGAGGTCCAAGCTTGATAGCAAGACCAAGCAGTGTATCTTCCTTGGATATGGGCATAATGAGTTCGGGTATAGATTGTGGGATTTGAAGAACAAGAAGATCATAAGGAGTAGAGATGTGGTGTTCTTTGAAGACCAGACACTAGAAGATTTTGATGAGATGGAAAAGCCTAGCACTTCTTCCTCTTCTTCTAGTGAGGTACTAGGTAGCCCAATTACAGTTCTATTTGTCTATGCTGATCACGGGGGAGATGTGCAGAATGATGATGGTGATGTAATTGGTCATGAGCCCGATGATGTTCCTACAATTGATAATGATGCACCGGAGCATGTTGATGTAGAGCCACCACCACAGCCACAGTTGAGAAGATCATCAAGAGAGCCTCAACCGTCTATACGGTATCCATCCAATGAGTGGGTGACAGTTACAGATGAAGGAGAGCTGGAGAGCTATGAAGAGGCCCTGTCACTTGATGATAGAAGAAAATGGTTGGAAGCCATGCAAGATGAGATGAATTCCTTACATGAGAACAACACTTATGAGTTGGTTGAGTTGCCAAAGGGGAGGAGAGCACTTAACAACAAATGGGTCTTTAGGCTAAAGACAGAAGAAAGTACTTCACAGCCAAGGTACAAGGTGAGATTGGTTGTGAAAGGATTTGGTCAAAAGAAGGGGATTGATTTTGATGAAATCTTTTCTCCCGTTGTGAAGATGTTTTCTATCCGGGTTGTCTTGGGTTTGGCTGCCCATTTGGACTTGGAGATTGAACAACTTGATGTGAAGACGACTTTTCTCCATGGTGAGCTAGAGGAAGAAATCTACATGAAGCAACCGGAAGGGTTTGAAGTCAAGGGAAAAGAGAACTTTGTGTGCAAGCTAAGGAAGAGCTTATATAGTCTTAAACAAGCTTCGAGGCAATGGTACAAGAAGTTTGACTCCTTCATGGTAGATCATGAGTTCAACAGGACTACCTCTGATCATTGTGTCTATGTCAAGAGGTACTCTGATGATAATTTTACTATCCTCTTGCTATATGTGGATGATATGTTGATTGTTGGCCATGATTCAAAGAAAATCCGAAGTTTGAAGAAGGCTTTGAGTGCTTCATTTGCAATGAAGGATTTGGGACCGGCAAAGCAAATACTTGGCATGAAAATCTCTAGAGATCGGAATAAGAAGAAATTGTGGTTGTCTCAAGAGAGATACATCAAGAAGATTCTTGATAGGTTCAACATGAGCAAGGCAAAATCGGTGTGTTCTCCACTTGTGTCTCACTTTAGGCTTAGCTCCAAGCAAAGTCCTACAAGTGACCAAGAGAAGGAAGAGATGAAGAAAGTGCCTTATGCTTCAGCCGTGGGTAGCTTGATGTATGCCATGGTGTGCACTAGGCCGGATATTGCCTATGCCGTTGGTGTTGTTAGCCGGTTCATGTCTAATCCGGGTAAAGAGCATTGGTCAGCCGTAAAGTGGATATTGCGGTATCTCAGGGGTACTTCTAGTTTGTGTTTATCCTTTGGCCATGGGAGTCTGATACTTGAGGGGTATACGGATGCGGATATGGCAGGAGATGTTGATTCTAGAAAGTCTACTTCTGGGTTTATGATGACCTTTGCAGGGGGAGCCGTGTCATGGCAATCTAAGTTGCAGAAGTGTGTAGCATTGTCCACTACAAAGGCCGAGTACATTGCCCTGTCAGAGGGTGGAAAAGAAGTTATGTGGATGAAGAAACTTCTTGAGGAACTTGGTCTTAGTCAAGACAAGTTTGTTGCGCACTGTGACAGTCAAAGCGCAATCCATCTCAGTAAAAATCCTACCTTTCATTCAAGGTCCAAGCACATTGAGGTGCGGTATCAATGGATACGGGAAGCTATTGAGATGAAGCAATTATGTGTTGAGAAAATCCATACGGAGGATAATGGCTCCGATATGATGACTAAGCCACTACCGAAGGAGAAGCTTGCTTTTTGCCGGAAGCAAGCGGGCTTGGTAGAGCCCTCCATGTGAGTTTGGAGGGGGAGATTGTTGGGTTTGTCCAAACCCACATGGACAAATCCCATAGAAGTCATTTAATGTGGGTCAAGTTATAAGGGCATTAAAGTTGGAGGACCAACTTGCATTTTTTGGTCTTCCTCTTTATCCTCACGTGAACATAAGAAAAAGAGAGTGAGTGGGCATTAGTGGGTAGAAGCAGCAAAATTAAAAAAGAGAGGAGTGGAGGCAGAGGCTTTTGACGAGAGGAAGAAGAAAGAAATGGGGTTGCCTTGGTTCTTTGCAAGCCTTGATTGGATAGCAAACGAAGCCCGATCTTGATGAAATTTCAATATGTTGTTCTCCTCTTCAAGCTCTACAAAGTGAACGGAGCTGATCGTTGAGAAGCTTCATGTTTCCGGGTATTGGTGTTATACCCATTTGGTTAGACTTACCCACTTCTCCTCTAATTTGTTGCTTGTAATCCACTAGTATAGTGATGAGTTTGTTGTTGGAGCCAAGATATATTGTTGTTGATGTTGTTGCCACTGTGTTGGACAAATTTGAAGAGTACACAACACACCACTGTAGAAAAAAATAATATCCAGGAGCCCTACTGAATACACAGATAATCCTAACCTTCAATCCACGAACAAAAACACACTCTCCTGTTAGAAATAAATCAAATCCTATACAAGTAACACACTAATTAGTCAGCCATATTTCTGCCCCGCAACAACCATGTTAGTGGGTAAAATATGATATCTTTCTTGTGTAAAACTTGATGATCAAAACTAGCTAATTCAATCACATGGTAAACGTAGGCTTGTCCGAAATATAAACTAGCTAATGCAAAACTTAATGATCAAAACTAGCTAATCCAATACCTTCCGAAGACCGAGCGGCATCTGTATTGAGCTTTATGATATTAGGAGGAGGGGGAGACCAGCGCAGAATCGCTGTCGGTTGTCCTGGGTTCGAAATTGTAGAGGAGCAGCTTGGTAGCATATATATTGGCAACCCTGTAAGCATTGAGCAAATTGCCAGCATCAATGGCAACCTGCCGAGGATCGAAAGGTCTCCGGCTGAAAACAAGATCATTCCTGTGTTTCCATATCGACCAAGTGAGCATGATAATTTTCTCAAATACATCAGGGGACACAGTTTTTTTTTGCAGAGACCGTATCCATTGGATCTCATTTACCAACATGGAGAAGGGGTAGCTGAATACCAGCAGCATGCCACGCAAGCAGCACAAGGGAGCATTCACGAAACAGGTGAAGACCAGATTCAGGTTGAACATGGCACAGTTCACAGAGTATTGGCACCACAATATGACGTCTTGTCAGCTCCATTCTAGTAGCCATATGAAATGCCTAACCTTTGGTGGTAAGTGTAACCTCCATAACGATTTCCACCAAGCGATATCCTCTTCCACCGACAAAGCCATATTCAAGGTAAAGTTATAACCACTCCTCACCGAGTACTCTCCAGAAGGTGTATGTGGCCAAGTGAAAAAAATCTGGGCAAGGATGGCAACATAAAGGAATAGAGGTGATAGCTGCTACATCCTGAGCATTATAGGTGGTGCTTAAATCATTAACATTCCAAGTATTGTCTTCAGGTTTCAAAAAAGCACTGACCCTTACATTAGAGGAAGCATGAACGGGCACAGATTGGACATAAGAGTAAGCTGGAGTGCATAACCACCGATCAGTAAAAATCCTGACAGAAGAACCATCTCCAATGTCCAGTGACCCAACCTCCACCGTTCTCTAATAGCTCACGACCATGGAGTAAGCTTCGCCATATATAGCTAGGCCGATGGCCTAACTTGGCATGCATGAAGTCCCCTCTAGGATAGTACCGTGCTTTCAGGATAGATGCCACTAAAGAATCATCACTTTGGATAATCCTCCAAGCTTGCTTCGCCAATAAGGCTTTGTCAAAAATTTCAATATCACGAAACCCAAGTCCACCATACTTGGCCAAGCATAATTTCCTCCAAGCAATCCAATTCAAGCCCTTTCTCCCATCATCAAAACCCCACCAAAATCTTCGACCCACCAAAATCTCCGAATGGCACTGGTTTATCTCCTCACTAATTGATTTTTCAACAATGTGTAGTAATTAACAAATCAAAGCATGCAGGCGATCAAAAAAAAAGAAAACAAATCAAAGCATGCAACTTATTGGACCCATACCTTAAATTGTTTTGGGCTTGTACCCTAATCTTTTTTGGACCCTGATCAATTGTGTGGCACATATAAATGGAATACCATCGGGTCCTTATTCCTTTTTCTCACAACAAACACAATAAACGCAGAACAGAACACTAATTAGTAACCTAATTCAGTCAAGTTGGCTTTGCTTGTTTCTCTTCGCGTCAGGATAGGTCTTGTACTTACCCTCTCTCCTTTTCTTTTCAGTTATTAGTAGATTAATCAAATTGATTTTGTTTTCTTCCCTGTCGCGCATTATTTTCCTACGCTTAAAGATACCAAGTTTTTTTTTTCTTTTTCTGATAATAAATAAGAACTCAGTTATTCACTAAAGTTTGAATGAATTAATGTCGAATGTAATAACTTTTTTTCTCCGTACTTAGGGTTGTAAGATCGTTCCAATGGAAATAGAGAAAACTTCTTCTATAGAGGATGTGGATGACAATCTGTTGCTTGAAATTCTGGTTCGAGGACTCTGTTGGGGGAAAACTGCAAAAGATTCGCGGTAAAATAAAAGGGACACAAAGATTTAACGTGGTTCAACTTTAATCTGGCCTACGTCCACGGACTTCAAATCTTCCACTAATATAAAATATTAGTACAAAAGAACCTCTCAATAAAATCTACCCACAAAAGTGTTTCCCCAAAAATACCAAAGTATTTTCTCTATTATTTGTCACCCCCAAATTTAGAAGGGGACTAAGAAAAATATTAGGTATATTTTTCTTCCTATTCCCTTCTCTCCTTCCTCTCTCTCTCCCACTCTTCTTCTCTTCCTTTTATTTCTGCGTGGGATGATTGATATCAAAACATATTTCAGCCTTTTATAGGCATCTTCACACGTTTCATACAGCTAATTTTCCAACAAAAAAAAGGCTGGCATCAACTTGCAGCCAAAAGAGGCTGCTAACCAACTTTCAAAAACGGTGCCTAACATTTTTTTTCTTTTCAATCTTTTACTTGACCAAACAAATTCAGCCCATAGTCAATAATCTCCACCTTGGGCTGAATTGTTCTTGGCACTTTTTATAACTTATGTCTTCTTGACCCATGTCTGCTTTAATCTTCTACATGCTGGTATACGGATACCTTCGTTGCTACGACTCATCATTGCAAAACCAACCTTCCTCTTGTTAGATGCAACAATATTCTGCTTTCTGCCTGATACTGTACAAGTCTCAATCTTTGCACTGCTCTTCACTGCATTACCAATCAACCTGTAAAGGTTCTTCTCCATCAATTCTCCTTTCATAATTACCAAGGCGCCTTTTATAACCTTCAAAACTCCACCTCGAGAAGAAAAGCCACATCCTCTCGAATCAAGTATACCAAGGGAAATTAAATTTCTTCCAAGCTCCGGCACGTGCCTCACATCACCAAATGTCTTCACAAAGCCGTCATGCATCTTCATTTTCACACTACCAACACCATGAATTTTAAATTCATGATTATCTGCCAAAACTACTGACTCTCCATTACTGCAAGGCTTGTAACTACTAAACCACTCCTTATTTACACAAATATGAAATGAACAGGCAGAATCTAAAATTCATGAATCATCAGTCCGATCACCTTTACTTTCATGTACCAAGAAAAATTCACCATCAGAGTCATCTTCAACAATCGCAGTCTCGCCAGGCTTTTTGCGATTTTTCTTCAGTTCTTCCATATCCTTCTTCATCTCTTCACAATAAAATTGGATATGCCCCTTCTTGTGACAATAGTAGCACTCCTTATCACTATAATCTGTTCTTCCTCTCGAACCAGATCTAGAATTTTTTCCAAATCTGTTAGACCGTGACGGGCCCCTGCCACGGTTAACTTCTGCTACAGCGATATCTTCACCTGTATCGCTACTAGACTGGTTCAACTTGAAATTCTCCATTAGTACTGCTGTCACATCTGCAACTGAAAGAGTCTACTTCCCAACACACAACGAATTCCTCAAATTATCATATGAATGTGGAAGAGACATCAACAACATCAGGGCCTTATCCTCTTCTTCATGAACAACCGGTTTGTAAGTGACTTCGACATTAGATATCTTCCAATTTCTTCATTAGCTCCACCGGACTTGTCTCGTCCATGACACTGTACTTCACGTCTGGCGCAAGAGTCAATCTAATGGTACTAATAGCTCGCTGCTCGAGCTCTTCCCAATCTTCATCCTTCATGTCCTTTGGCTTCTTCTCCTTGCCAAATAGTGTCTTCATCAACCCCTGCTGCACCAACATATCTTTAATGTTGCTTTGCCAGAAACTAAAATCCTTCTTGCCATCAAACTGCTCCACCTCAAACTTTGTGCCTGAAACTGTCATCGAGAACCTTTATCGAACCTGCTCCGCTACCAGTTGTTGAGGAAAACTGCAAAAGATTCGCGGTAAAATAAAAGGGACACAAAGATTTAACGTGGTTCAACTTTAATCTTGCCTACGTCCACGGACTTCAAATCTTCCACTAATATAAAATATTAGTACAAAAGAACCTCTCAATAAAATCTACCCACAAAAGTGTTTCCCCAAAAATACCAAAGTATTTTCTCTACTATTTGTCACCCCCAAATTTAGAAGGGGACTAAGAAAAATATTAGGTATATTTTTCTTCCTATTCCCTTCTCTCCTTCCTCTCTCTCTCCCACTCTTCTTCTCTTCCTTTTATTTCTGCGTGGGATGATTGATATCAAAACATATTTCAGCCTTTTATAGGCATCTTCACACGTTTCATACAGCTAATTTTCCAACAAAAAAGGCTGGCATCAACTTGCAGCCAAAAGAGGCTGCTAACCAACTTTCAAAAACGGTGTCTAACTTTTTTTTTCTTTTCAATCTTTGACTTGACCAAACAAATTCAGCCCATACTCAATAGACTCTCCTCTTATTCACATCTCACTCAATGTAAGGTGGTGTCTAAGCGTTGGCTATCTATGATCTCTAGCCCGATCTTCCTCAAACAATGGAAGGAAAACTATAAGACCCTTCATGCCAATCATAAAAAACCATTACCCTTCGCTCTAGTCGCCAACCTTATATTTCCAGATGGAATATTGGACCATTTCATTGTAAACCACACAGCATCTGAGCATCCACTACTCCAATCTAAATGATTTAAGCTAGGGTTTCTACCTTTATTGGGATGCAGAAGAGGTCCCTGAGGAAGAGGTGCCTGTGTTCGAATCGGCTACATGTCATGACTTGCTTTTGTGTCACTCAACTCTAGAGGAGGATATACCGAAGAGTGTGTATTATGTATGCAATCCACTCACTAGGCAATGGGTAGCTCTTCCACCCTTCCCTAGCTCTTACTCAATTATGAAGGACATCCCCATAGGTCTGGCATGTAACGAGAACAATTATAGAGTAGTACGAATTCATGAAGGGAGACGTCCCTCTCCTGGTAAGGGAAGACTAACTTCTTTCATAGTCGAGATATTCTCTTCAGAAACAAACAAATGGGACTTCAAGGAGGTATCACATCCATACAACAAGGAATTGGCCTTCCAATGGCATACGTTTCCTCGTTTCAATATGTTTTGCTGGAATGGCGTTTTGTTTCTTGCCAACAGGCCGAATCGCAATGTTGATGATATAATTGCTTACAATCCTTGGGAACCTGAGAGATGCAGCATAATTAACATGCCCGAGCAGCAAATCTTTGATAACGTGGTTTTTGGGGACTTCTGTGGGTCTTTACGATTACTACTTAAGGGTGATTATGAGAGTCCAGAGATTGGTACCGATGAATGCTTAAGAATTTGGCAACTAGAAAACTATAAAGAAGGAGAATGGAGCTTAAAGAAAGAGATCGTGTATGAGTATTTCTTGGTGGACAACATTGATCCCTTGCATGAAGAGATGAAAGACAAATACGAGAGGGCAGAATTATTACGAATTTTGGCTTTGGATCCAAATGAGGAGGATGTTGTGTACTTTTATCATTCCCCCAGAACCGAAAGAGATGAATATGGTGAAAGAATTTTCTCATGCAATTTCCAAACGAAAAATGTGAAAGAATTAGAGGGGATTCAGCGCCGCGATCTCGATAACATCTTTCAATTTGTGATACCAGAGTGGCCTACACCAGTTCCTCCGCACACATAGATGCCCATCGCACCCTGTGAGAATTGCATTGCATCGCTGTGTTCAGCCCTTTTTTTCTGTTTCCAAGAACAATGTTATCCTCTTTGGAACTTTAGAGATACCATGATAATTAATTTGAGCACATGAATACTTTTTTAATTTAATTACTGATTGGTTTTTGTTTTGCACACTAAATGTTCTGCACATATACTCTTGTAAGTATAATTTGTCGATTCATAATTTGTCAATTTTTATCGTTGGTGTTGACTGTTATCAACCTTCTGGACTGATTTTGCAGCTATGAATGGTAACGGAATCCTCATGGCCGGGTGAGTTTAGAGATGAACCGATTCAAAATATGAATGAGAAAAAATTGTTCCTTTCCACCCTAGATTGGCAACACAATTGTAAAGCATGAATTTTTCTTATACTATCAAGGTGGTGATGAAGTGTTGTTGAAATTTTAAACAAATATATTTGAGGAGGAGAGAGTATTTTTATTGTAACAGGATAACACCAAAGCAAGCATATCTTTTCAATGCATATACTTCATAAACACCTGTTACACAGGTTGCATTGTGGCCACCCTGAGCCACACCCTCTGGTTACCCTTTGTTACTACAACCATAACACAACGTACATTGACTGGACATATATATAGGCATCATAGGAATAACTACCTATAACTATCAAATCTTATCACAAATTCAAATCTAACTGCATGTAGCAGTTTCTTACAAATAATACAACAAATCAAAATCATTATTTTCAACAGTCCTCCTTGATTTTGATGTTTGTAGACATGCATAACATTCATCAAGTCTTGCCAAGCTCTTCCAGCGTTATAGAGCTTTTCTTGTTTCTCTGAAACACAACACAGTCTTCTTTCCTTGACATGACTTCAGCAAACTGTGAATGATGGTGTGGAATTACTTCATTCATACGTTGTAGACTTGCATCTTGTCATTTATCGTGCCCACGCAATTGGCATCTGTCACAACACACCATTCGCAACACACTAGGTTGCATTGTGACAACCCTTTAGTTACATCTGGCAACAACTCTGGTTACATCTGGTAACAACTCTGGTTACATCTGGCAACAACTCTGGTTACATCTGGTAACTCTTTGGTTTCACATCAGACAACCCATCATCTTGATCTTTTGGTTACATATATGGTAACCCCATTTTTACTCAACATAGTATCCACTATGTTGGCATTTTTTTTTTCACAACATAGGTATCTGTAGTTTATGTTGGCATTTTTTTTTCATACTCTCAGGTCCCTAGAGAAATAAGCTCCGCTACCACTGTTGTTGAAATTTAAAACAAATATATTTGAGGAGGAGAGAGTATTTTTATTGTAACAGGATAACACCAAAGCAAACATATCTTTTCAATGCATATACTTCATAAACACCTGTTACACAGGTTGCATTGTGGCCACCCTGAGCCACACCTTCTGGTTACCCTTTGGTTCCAGCCCTTACTACAACCATAACACAACGTACATTGACTGGACATATATATAGGCATCATAGAAATAACTACCTACAACTATCAAATCTTATCACAAATTCAAATCTAACTCCATGTAGAAGTTTCTTACAAATAATACAACAAATCAAAATCATTATTTTCAACATGGAGAATACTATAGTGAGCCAATCATTCTTCTTCTTCTTTTTTTTTTTTGGTCCTGATTCAGGAAGATTAGTGCAAAACATGGAGAAATCAAACAACGGGGAAACCTTTTAGTCATCCAATTTGGTAGAGATTCATGCATTAGTACATAGATTTATGTATAATATAGATATAGATAAAGGTTTGACAAGTTTGGCTTACACCATTGGTTGCATTTAACTCTTTCGAGAAAAGTTCAGCAAATCCTTACTATCAAGGTGGTGATGGAGGATTATGTATTGAGCCAATATTTTTTGTAATATATCCCGATTTAGATGGTCTAATGAGGAAAAATAATATTTGGCCGATACACAAAAATAATCCAAAGCCTAAGGTGTTAATTGAGAAAAAAAAAAATTATTCCACGGACGTTAGCATCTAAAAATCTAAAAATTCAACTTTTTATCGTTACACAAAGCATAATCCAAAAGGCATGAACTAACAAATAAAGGAGAGATAGACGTATATTAATAAAAATATTGTATAATTTGCTTATAAAGGTTATTTAGATAGCAAAGGCAAAAAAAAGCCCAAACTCTTGGCGGGCTTTAGTATATAAAGTGTTTGTATTTGTGCGCTCGCGTGTATACTATTTATTTACTGCTCTGCTACTCTCCCCCTCCGTTACCCTTGGTCGCTTTTTGGAGGCCACCTGCAATTAAAAATCTACAGGTAACTTTGTAATTGTTATTTTGCATGCTATAACTGGTTTAATGTTGGTTGCTTGGTTCTTCTTTTTTCTGAATTTTGGGGAGATTTTGTTTGTCACGTTTGTTCTTCCAAAAACATCTAAACAGTCTTTATGGTCTGTTTATATCTGTTGTCTAAACAGTCTAAATTAACTAACATACATATGGCACAGAAACATGGTGGAAGAAGAGGGTTGGTGGTGTAAAAGTGTTATCGAATATACAGATGGGTTCAGCCAAGATAGTCTTATAGGGAATTTCCAATTCGGTAAAGTGTATCGGGGCGTTCGTTATTGTAAAAACGTGACGGTGAAGGTATGGGAGGAAGAGAACAACCTGTACACCGTGCTCCCTGGTGACAATGAAATCCGGCTCCTAGTATGTTATAATTTCTTATTGTTTCTGTTTGTTATCCTATACTTGAATTTGTGATAATAATGACTGGTCTTTTTTTTTTTTTTTCAGGAGGAGGTTGAATTACTCAGGTTTTACAAGCGCCGTGAAGAAAGAAAGAAAACTCCGTATCATCGGAACCTGGTCAAGCTCATAGACTATTACCGGAATCCTATACGTGGACGGTGGATCGTGGTTTATGATCTTGATCCCATTCATACAGTACAAAACCTTCTGGATAAAGGTTGTATTTGCACTCACTTCTTGTGTTTATGGATCCTATATATTTGTCGTATACATTACAAGAAGTTAGATGCAAGGCAAGAGATTAAGTAAGAAAATGATCTACCAATTGAAAACTTAGAAAAATTGAACAACAAAATGTCTGGCATATAAATCAGGTGACTCCTGATGGGTCTTAATTACCCTATTGTTGGTTGCATACTAGTGAAGTTCTGATTAGGTTTGCCTATGTTTTCTATCAGCATTAATACTTTAGTTGATTTTCTTAAAAGCTTGAGCATCTTCTTTGGAAAGATGGTGAACCTTTTTTGTGCGACTGTAACTAAGAGTCAAATCTAAATTTTAGCATAAAAAAAAAAGAGAGTTAAATCTAAATTGCACCCTCCCCTCCTATAAGATTTGTCAATAGATTGGACCTGATGGCGGCTATATTTGCAGATGATTTTACTTGGCAGATGAGGATCAAAGTTGCTCTTGGTGTTGCTTCATTACTCAAATTTCTGCATGCCGAACATCCAGATGTGCCGTATCTTATTCGCAACTTAGCAGCCTCTCATATGATGCTAGATCAGGTCCTGCCTATCTGTGTATGTCTAACGTTAGACAAGGTTCATTTTATGACCAATAGCTCATCCAAGTTTCTTTTTATTTCTGTAGGCACAAGAGCCAATTTTATTTGACTTCAGCATGATCAGTGGTGGAATTCTATATGATAAAAGAAACATTCTGAATGAGCATATAAGTGGTTGTCATGGCTATATTGATCCAGTGAGTGCCTGCTCAGGTATCTCATTCTTAATGCCGCCCATATACTTTTTTTTGCTGCGTTGCTACGTAATTAACTACCTATAAGTGTATCTGTATGTGTATCGATGAAATATCCCAAGATGTTTCCACATTTTTTCTCGTGTTCCAAGGAGCAACACCACATTTTTTTCCCATATCCTTTTAAGCAAACTAAATGCTTTCATTTTCATTACTATATATGTGCATATACTCATCGTTTGAATGTTTTTTTTGTTTGTCTTTCAATATATTAATTCCTTTATTATTGCCTTGGCTGGTGGATGGTCGGATAAATGTGATGTTTTTTCCTATGGAGTTCTTCTCTTACAGTTAATAAGCAAAGTAGTCCACCTTGAAGAAGTTGATACTGGTGATAAACAAACTATTTTTGACATGGCTTGGAGAGAGTACCGATCACAAAAATCTGGCAAGTGCAATTTCTCACTAGCTCATGCCAACCTTGAATCAGATCCACTTTTTGACTGTAAAGACGGGATTAAGGTCACTAAATTGGCACTACAATGTGTCCACAATGATCCTCGGAAGCGCCCTTCAATGAAATAAGTTCATAGGCAACTAGTGAAGTTTGCATGTCGCTCAGTGTGATGCTGCCGTTCAAGGAGAGGGTTCAAAACTTGGTGGTGATGCTTCTACTTTGGAATCAGATGAACCCTCAGGTAAATGCTGATGCTTTAATTCTTTGTGATATCTAATTGTGATTTACATGGTGATAATGCTAACAATAGTTAAATATATATATATATATATATATATATATATATATATATATATATATATTTTAAAAAAGTTTTCACTAATTTTAAAGGTAGAATCCCAAATTACTCTAAGACTTCCAAGTTTCCATGTTCAATTCTTTGAGAATCTTGTTGTTTCCTTTTAATTAGAAAATATTTTTAAAAATCAATGCGAGACTTGTGGCTTAAGAGAAATATCTTATTTCTTTTGGAAGAAAATATTTTGTATGAATAGGCAAGCTCGGGAAGGATTCCACGAATAAATAGACATATAAGACTCTCCCAACCTTTTAATGGTGTTATGCCCCAGGTCAATGAAGAAACAAATGATTTGTTGGTCCACTAGCATATTCTTGATTGTCTCGTGTGAAGGCTTTTGTTTGTTGTATGATTCTTCTTAATAGCTTGACACATGCAAGATGGATGTTATGGTGCTACTTCTCCATGTTTCTATTGCTTATCATTACCATGTCTTGATATCTAACCTTATTTTCATGGCTAATGTTTTTGTTGTTGACTTGATCCTGTATGATAGTCGATTCTCAAATGTTCTTGTCACCACAACGTGACTTCTTGAAATTAGTTCATGGCAAACACAAAACATACCAAGATTGTAGGGGCCTTATTTTCAATCAGACTGGTAATCTATTACTAATACATGGCTTTTTTTTTATTTTAATATATCTAGGATGGGTTGAAAACCAAAATGCTATGACTTTTAGTCAATAATTACAAGGTATAGCAACCGTACCCATGGAACAAACCATCCTATAGACTTTATAGCTTCACAACAATGTAAGTGCCGGTTATTGCTAATATAGGTTTGCAAGCTTATTTTTGCCATATGTTGGTTGCTTTAAGGCTTTGCCTTTTATTTGGATTAAAGCGTTTTTTGGTCCCTGTGTAAGGCCTCAAAGTTGGATTTCATCCCCGTGCAGGATTTTGGCCTCTTTTCATCCCTCTGTTCGACCCTTTTGGTCTCTCCGGCCAGAATCCGGCAAAAATGCTAACGTGGCATATTTTCCGGTGCCACATCAGCATTTTTGGGTCCCATATGTCAGGGTTCAACCTCACCCGAATCAACCCGAACCGTATGCTCACCCAATTGACCCATCAAGTGAATATCTAATATTATGTTTTTCTAAAATATGAAATATAATTTAAAAAATCCTATATTAGGCACGTAATTAATATATTAATTTAAATTTTCGTAAAAAATAACATTAACTCTAATTAACCTTAATTGTCTTATATTTCTGTTAATAGTCAGTTATCTAAAATTGGATTTAGCATTACAATTTTATTAAATATGTTACTTTTGCATTTTTAATATTTTAATTTCAAAAACAAAAATTCTTTCCCCCATACCTCACAAGTCTGGATATTTTTATTCTTTTTCCTATTTTTATTTCCTTTTTTCCAAAAATTTTAATTTCCATAACCCTTTTTGCACCCTCAGAATGCTTTCCCAAAATTATATTCTTCTCCATCAATCCCACGGGGCTCAACCATCCCACGCCGGCAAGCTTGGATTCCGACGCCAAGGACCACACATTTGCCTGCAGCCAACCTCTCCAGCTCGTCGACCACCATGAACAACCCGAGATCTGCCATCCTCAACAACCCGGAACACCGCCACCGCCCGTTCCAGCCACCAACACACACATCAACAACCACACACATAAAGACACAAAAACCCGATTAAACTCAGTACCCGAACCCAAAGGAACAGAGAAGAAGAGAGAGAAGGGCGGTGACGGTAGTGGTGGTGGTTTGATGCGTGGGTACGGTGGCTTGGCTCAGAGAGAGTGGGAGAGAAACAAAGGCGGCCTGCTTGGACGTGGTGGGTCTTGGGTCATGTTGCTGTCAGTGGAGGTGTTGCAGCGCCTGGGTGTGTATCGCGCCGACTGCTTGGACATGGTGGAGAGCAGTGGCGAGGCGAGCGACGAGGGGGCGAGAGGCTGGGAGGAGAGCGCTACCGCTCTGCCTATGGTGACCCCGATGCAGCCAGTGGAGGTGGATCTCAGTGGGGAGCTCCAAGGAACGGGTACCGGTCTGGGTACGGTGGTGGCAGAAGTGGAGATTGGGATTGTGGAATTGGGCCAAAGAATTTATATTTTTTAAAAGTAAAATAATAAAAATAAAAAAGTAACATAATTAATAAAACTAAAATACGAAATCTAATATTAAATAATACTTTTTTAGCATAGTAATTTTTATTTTTCAAAAGTAAAATATTAAAAATTAAAAAGTAACATAATTAATAAAACTAAAATACTAAATCTAATGTTAAATAATACTTGATTATTTGCATAGTAATTTTTATTTTTCAAAAGTAAAATATTAAAAACTAAAAGTAACATAATTAATAAAACTAAAATACTAAATCTATTGTTAAATAATACTTGATTATTAGCATAATATGAGACAATTAAGATAATTATAAAATTGAAATACTAAATCTAATGTTAAATAATAATTGATTATTAGCATAATATGAGACAATTAAGGTTCATTAGAGTTAATGCTATTTTTTTTCCAAAATTTAAATTTAATAAATCAATTACATGCCTAATTTGGGGTTTTAAATAATATTATATATATTGGTAAAAAATATATTACATATTCACTGGGTCAATTGGGTGGGCAAATGGTTTGGGTCGGGCGGGTTTGGTTTTTTTGGTTAGACTGATATCGTTGGGACCCGCAAAGCTGATGTGGCGCCGGAAAATGTGCCACATCAGCGATTCTCGACGGATTCCGGCCGAAGAGACCAAAAGGGTCGAACGCAGGGATGAAAAAAGGCTAAAATTCTACACGAGGATGAATTCCAACTTTGAGTCCTTACACAGGGACCAAAAAACGCTTTAATCCCCTTTTATTTCTTCTCTTTTCCGGGTAGTATTCATTTGACTTTGGTCCTTTTTTTTCTGCTTTTTGGATGCAAAAAGCAAGAACTTTGTAGGTGAAATCAGAAATTTTCTTTCTTATTTTTTCTAGGTGGTATTATCATTTGAATTGGGTTATCTCTTTTTAGCTTTTTGGATGCAAAAGGCAAGAATTTGATGTAGATGGAATTAAAAACTCCAAAATCTTTTGGGTTGTGCTCTTGTTGACAATAATGCCCCTAAAAAGGACAAAATGTTACCATTTGATAAGTCTTCCAGCTATTAGCTATAAATTGATTGTCTTTCTTAAATATGTTGTTTATAAGGATGCAAATTATTTCATTTATGTTATGCTTTCTCTATTATTGACATTTTTACATTCTTGTCTGTCATTTTCACATTGGTGCTAAACGTGATTAATAATCACTCATTTACTTTTTATAGGAAGAAGACCTTTGGAAGAAGATAAGAATCTGAAAGTTTTTTCTTATAATGAGTTGAGGACATTCACCGAAGCATTTTTCTTGGAAAAATCCAAGTTAGAGAGGTCATAGTGAAGATATGGAAATATGTTGGCAGTTGTGATGATGAATATAATGCATTGAGGCTTAGGGTATGTTGGTTAGCAAAAGATGTTTCGGTATTAGTTGTGTAATTTTTACTTCCATAACAATTTTTTTCTCACTTACTTAATTTTGAACCATCGTTTAGGATGAAATCATTTTACTAAAGCAACCAGAGTTAATTTGTCATCCAAACTTGGTAAAGTTGATTGGATACTGCCGTGAAGGTGATCATATTGGTATGTTTATAATTTCAAGGCATTGAATACTGTATTTAACCTTATTCTCAAAGGTACATCTTTTGTCTCCTTTAAGTGAATGATATTGACCAATATGTACTACATGAATGTTTGAATTTGGTTGTCAAGCTTAAGTTGACAAACAATTAAGCTTGACAAGCAATTGGATACTGTATTTGGTTTGTTTCAATTTAAGCTTGACAAGCAATTTACCCAAGCTTCCTTATCTTACTCTCCTAGATTTGGAATTTTGTTTCATGTTATGTGTTAAATCACTTCAAAGTATTCACTCTTTATTGTTTTTATTTCAGATGGTTTCACGTGGATACAAACAATTAAGATTGCCGTTGGATTTGCTTCCGTCCTTAAATTTCTTCATATTGATAATCCACCATTCCTGCCATACATCCTTTGTAATATAAGTACATCCCATATAATGCTTGATCAGGTTAATCGTGATCTTGTTGCTTGAGCATTTTATATATTCAATCCTTAATTTATTTTTTCTAATCCATCTTTTTGTGTTTTTATTTATGCCATGCTAATTGCCAATTGAGCTTTTGATGTTGTACAGGACTTCTTCCCCATGCTAATTGATTATGGACAGATGGCTGGTGGGATCTTACCACTCAGTAGATCTTTGAAACAATACAAAGAGCTGGATATCCTGGATACATAAACATGCATTACGCTAGTAATGAATGTATGCTATTTAACTTTAATATCTGTGAATTTCGTTTTTTGTTTCAAAATACAAAATATGTGTGCTTATGTTCTCTATTAGCATATATGTTCATCTCTGTATACAAAGATGCATTTTCTTTGTAGAAAAAGTGCATTTTTTTTCACGGATCAAAATAACTACACTGGTAACTATCTTTCTTGTAAAAGTTCAGATTGGAAGCAATTAATTTTTTTTATTATGAAAACTAAACCTGTGATGTTTGAATCTTTGACAGATTTGTGGTCAATAGAGTGTGATGTTTATGCATATGGTACTCTGTTACTAAGCATGTTATGCAAAAACATCTTTACAGAAGAAGTCAGGTTAAGGAATGAATATAATGTTGCAGAGTGGGCACAGGAAGAATACAAAGCAAAATTGTTATCTTCGGGTAGTGCTCCATAGTGCATCAAAGCTTTGTAAGTGACGTTGGATACTACTGCACAGATGCAATCGAAATCACAAAGTTGGCAATGCAATGTGTGAAGTTTCATCCTCGTGATCGCCCTACCATGGAGCATGTTGTGAAAAGGTTGATGAAATTACTTGTAGTGTATACTCATTCAGACCAATTAGGCATAGATAAACTACTACTATAGACATTTGTGGCGATACTAAAACTTTAATCTAATCTAAAGAGAGGATGTATATCTTAGCTTTTTATATATCTTGTTCTATCTTGGAGTATATTAGACTATATGAAAACTGGTGATATGGTTAAAGTAACTAGCAGCATTGGTTCTATCCAAGGAAGATACACAATGAAAGCGTACCATACCCTGCAATCCTTGAGCACGACAACAGTCCCCTTCAGAAATGCCAACAGCTATTGTGGGTCCTTTCAGAAGTTTCCACAAAATGCTTCAATCGTTTGTTCCAAATTTTCATTTTTTGATGCTAACTATTTACTTTATTGAAGACAGTAAAATATTTACAATGAGCATGCAAAAATGCACCTACCAAAGCAAGTGAACAAAGTGCAGAAGCGGGTTAAAGAAAACTGGAGAAATGGAGGCTGCTAGGTCAAGCTGATGCAAGTAAAGAAAAACTGCGATGAGGACCGTTCCAGTTTTTAATCGGGCATTAGCGATGACAGCTGAAACGCTAAACAACATCCTCATAATTTGGGTCCAAAGTCAAACCCCGTAAATCTGGCCTCTCGTATCGGTCCATCATCTCATCTTGCAAGGGATCATTGTCGTTCATCAAGAACTCTTCATTCATGATCTCTTTCTTTAAGCTCCATTCTCCTTCCTCATAGTTTTCTAGTTGCCAAATTTTGAAGCATCCAGTACCAATCTCTGGGCTCTCACAATTACCCTTAAGTAGTAACCGTAAAGACCCACAGAAGTCCCCAAAAACCATGTTAATTATACGGCATCTCTCAGGTTCCCAAGGATTGTAAGCAACCGTATTATCAACATTGTGATCCGGCCTGTTGGAAAGAAACAAAATGCTATTCCAGCTAAGCGTATGGCATCGGAGGTCGAATTTCTTGTTGTATGGAAGTGATACCTCCTTCACGTCCCATTTGTTTGTTTCTGCCTTCTGGAGAGAATAACTGTTATGCCACACCTATGGGGTTGTTCTTCATAATTGAGTGAGCTTCATGGAAGGGTGGAAGAACTACCCACTGCCTAGTGAGTGGATTTCATAAATAATGCACACCCTCCCAAATATCATCCTCTAACTGAAACACCTTATCATGTTCCAAACTCCAAAAACTATTTACACTGTCCAATTCTTCCACTTCTTTAGTTTGTAAATTGCTTGATAAGATCCATGCAGGACCTACTCGTACCTTAATATTGCGACAGTAATGATCAAAGTACAGTCTAGTAATTAAAAATTAATAAAGCTTATAGTAGAAATAATATGAAAGAGCAAGAGAACATTCAGACTTCTTAAGAACAAAATACAGCTAGGCCTGCAATTCACTGGCAGAATAGGCATTCCATGGAAGTAGAGGAAGTGATGTAGGCCACGCTGGTATTACAAACTGAAAGAAGTTTTGGGGTGCCCAACTGCGTCCTCCTGAACCTGCGGCTGCTTTAATGTCTAATAATCTCACCCTTTTAGTCTGCAAATTGCATGACAAAATACGTTCGAGATAGTTGTGTATTCCTCTATGCCAGCAATCATGACGAAAGAATATGATATTCTCATCATTTGGGTCAAGTGACAAAACTTGTATGTATGGCCCGCGATCATACGTTATCTCACGTTGCAAAGGGTCATTTTCATCCATGGCGAATTCTTCAAAGAAAATCTCATTCTTGATGCTCCATTCTCCTTTCTCCAAGTCTTCTAGCTGCCAAATTATGAAATATCCAGTGCCAATATCATCCCGGTCATAGTCACACTGTTGCAATAATTGGAGAGAGCCATGGCAAACCCCAAAGGCCATGTGATCAAAGTATCCCTCCTCTGGCTTGCTAATTATTCTGCAACTATTTGGTTGCAATGGATTGTAAGCAACAATAGTACCATATGCTCGATTATCAATAAACAAAAATCCATTCCAGCAAAACATATTATGCTGATGATATCCATAATTATGGTCCCGGAAGTCGAATTCCAAGCCGTGGGGATGCGATACTTCCATCACGTCCCATTTCTGTGTTTTTGAAGAGAATACCTCTGCCAGGAATGAACTTGTTCCCCAATCTCCTCTTCCATGATCAGTAGAGCATCCGTAAAGAATTCGCACGACACTGTAATTGTTCTCGTTACACACCAACCCTACATGGGCGTTCCCCTTCAACATGGAGAGGCAATTACTGTTTGGGAAGGCTGGAAGAGCAACCCAATGCCCGGTTAGTGGGTTGCATATATAGTATTCCCTCTTCCTTATATCCTCTGGTAGAGTTGAGTGACATAAAAGCATGTCATTACATGAAGCCGCAACGCGAACATGGGCGCGTCTTCCTCGCCCGTTCCTTCCACGCCTGAAACAAGGCAGAAACCCCAAGTTGAATCTTTTGGATTGGAATAGATGATGCCTGGAACCTACATTGCTTGCGATATAATGGTCCCATCCACATGGAATCTTAAGGTTTGTGACGAGAGTGAAAGGTAGTGGTTGATGGTGGACCTTATGGAATTCCTTCCAACTCTTGACAAAGAAGGGGCTAGAGATCAAAGATCGCCAATGCTTAGACACCAATTTCGATTGAAAGGCATGTTGAGAGGTGAGGAGTCCTCGAACAAGGATTTTAACCAACAAATCATCATTCACATCCTCTATAGAAGAAGAGGACACAATCGGCAAAGCTGATACTGGAGAAGATTTATCTCCCACCATTGAAGCGAAGGATGGACACAGCAGCTCGTCTTGTTATCTATAACCCTAAAATTTATTGATATGAGATAGTGCATTAATTATTCAGAATCAGGAAAGCAATTTAAAGGATATGATAATAACAACAGCACAGGAAATTCACACGGGAGTGATTCGACGGCAAACTTGAGCAAAAGTGTAAGGAACAGCTGATTGAATTGCAAATTTTTTTGCCTGAAGATTTTGATCAAAACAGCGGACACACTAACAAAAATAATTCAAACTACAAAAGAACACCGTAAATGGTAATTCATCAAAGTGATTTGACAAATCTAACATAAGAGAAAGAAAGAAACAACGTACGCGTACCAACCTGATTAATGAATTAGCAAGTTTTGATCATCACGTTTGACACAAGAGAGAGATCATATATTTTACCCACAAACAGTTGCAGGATTTGATCAAAACGGGGCAGAAATATGGGATACTAATTAGTGTTTGTGTTATTACCTGTGTGTTCTGATGGACAAGAGACTAGTGGTTGTGAGTTTGGTTTATTTCTATTGTCTTCGGCGGGCGTAGGTCGTCAGGTTTCTCCGTGTATAATTCAAATAGCCACTCTTGGATGTTTTTTTTTCGGAACAAGTGGATTTTTGGTGCCTGTATTGTCCTCGATTTTGAAATGTCAGCCTTGTACCAAAATTTTATGGATTTTGGTCCTCGTACTACCTTAAAAATATGGTTTTTGGTACTTCCGGGCACCGGGCGACCGTCGGAGACACGTGTCACTATATTATTCACCCACGTCATCAAGTGGGGCTCACCGACCCAAGTTGACCTGGGCTTGACCGGAATCAGCTGGAAAGATAACCCATCCGCATTGCGAACGGGTCTAATCCCATACCAAACGGGTCTAAACAAATTAATTTAACCAAAAATATTATTTATTACTCAAATTTCTTAAATACAAAAAAATATACAATAAATTTTTTAGAAAATATTTTTGATAATAATTAACCAAATTCTAACTATTGAATTGTTTTTATTTTTTATCCATCAATACAATTTTAAATGCCTAAAAAATTAATTATAGACCTAACTCCGAATTATACCAATTTAATACTTAGGATTAATGTATTAAGAAATTTTTTTTTCTTCTTCCTCTCCGTCGAACCCCTTCAAAAAATATCTGGAAAGTTTACAGTGTCTCTCCAATCCAAAAATTCAGATCCAGACTCCTCCAATAATCTTACACACCAAAACCAAACATTAACTAACATCATGAGGGAGATCTTGCATATCCAGGGTGGCCAATGTGGCAACCAGATCGGCTCCAAAGCCACCGTTGTTGATGCTGCTTCTGCCTTGCTGACGCCGTCGCGTCTTCTTCCTCGCCCTCTGTTCCCCTTGCCTTTACATTGAGTGCTGCCGTTGTTGAATCGCCGCCTCTGCCACTCGCCTTTTCCTCCAATCGTTCTCCTCTGCCCTCCTCTCTTCGAACCCAACGCCACCGAGGGAAGGCCCTACTGCTCCGGTCCTCTGCTTGCCGACCGAGCCTTTCTTTTCCTTTCTATCTTTCCTTTACTTTCTTAATTAAGGCTCAACAATTAAACGAGTGGAGCAGTGGAGCCTTTTGCCCCAATGGCTACTTCTAAATCCCCAACATCATCACCACCACCCCAACCTCCAATTCCAATTCCTTTGTCAATAATGCTTCTTTCTTTGACGCTTACGATTCTGCCTTCACCAACTTAAATCCCCTGGCCTTTCACGATTATTTTGACAATATCTTTGGTGGTAGTGGTGGTGGTAGTAGTGCTGATTTCCACCGGAATCCCGACCCACCAGCTGCTCTTCGCACTAAACCTAATAATAATAATAATACCTCTGCCTTTTTTTTTTGGATAGTTACCTCTGCCTTTGATTTCGATAACGATACAATCTTCTCCGCTGCTAAATCTTCTTTTGAAGACCAAGAAAAAATTAAGAAAATTAAGGGGAATGGTTTTCTTTTTAATTTATAATTTTAATTAATCAGAAAATTGGATGGGGATTAGGGGTTAGGTGAATAAACTTGGGGGTGTTTGGATTGGTTGTGTTTGGAATGGGTTTAGACCCGTTCGCAATGCGGACGGGTTGTCTTTCCAGTTCGGGTCAAGCCCAGGTTGACACGTGTCGGTGGGACCCACATGATGACGGGAGCGAATAATGTGGTGATATGTGTCTCTGACGGTCGCCCGGTGCCCGGAAGTACCAAAAACCATATTTTTGAGATAGTACGAGGACCAAAATCCATAAAATTTTGGTACAGGGCTGACATTTCAAAATCGAGGGCAGTACAGGGACCAAAAATCCACTTGTTCCTTTTTTTTTTCTATAGTCGAGGTTTTAACATTGTCTTGGTAATAAAAAGTTTAGGTTGAGAGGAGGTATTATAAAATTATTTAAGGAGTTATAATTGAATGGTCAGTCAATTAACATTATTAATCCTAAAATATAATTTAGGATAATATTTAAATTTAAATGAAAACAAAAACAATGTAAATAAAAAATAATTTACGCTGACATTAGTTTTAATGTAGTGCCATCTCCATTAGGTTGGGTTTCAAATTATTATTTTTATAAAATTAATTAAAAATAATTAATTAATCTCACTTGTAAATAAGGGGTGAGATTAAAATCTTTTTTTTATGCAAAGATTAAAATCTAAGAATTATAATTTAAAAATAGTTTAGGTCTTAACTATATATACATTTTCAAATTTTAGGACTTAATTGAAAAATAATGCAAAGGTTTAACTTCTTGGAAAAACAAAGATGAAAAACAAAATCTTCCTATTTTTTTTTTTTTAAAAAACAACCAAATTAACATTAACCGCTTATAGTATGCAACTTTTGCAAAGATAATAACATAATCAAACTAACCTGTAGATTGTAATTGCAGGTGGCCTCCAAAGATGAAATCTTTTGCCTGCAATCGATGTCGAATTTCCGAAATCGATCCCTGAGAGGCGACGGGTAATGGATTGGAGGGAGAGAAGCAGTAAGTACTACGCACTATCAGGGCCAGCACAAAACACACTTTCTGCAAGGATACTTTGGACTTTTTGGCCGCCAAGGGAGGAAGAAATGCTACACATGTAAAAGAAGAGATTTTTGTTGGGTAATTAACAGATTTTTAGTTGTATATAATATAATATATATATTTTTTTAGGAAATATATAAACCGCATAATTGTATTCGAACCCTAGGGCACCTTCAGGCCCGACCTTCCGATGGATTAAGACACTATATCTTTTTTAATACTAAAGATTAATTTAAGACACTATAATTGGAGATTAATTTAAGACACTATAATTGGCACTTTTTTCTTTATATGTCATGTTAGAATCGTGTGCTGAATCTCTTATATCCCGTATAATTTGTCTTGCAAAAATTGCTAGTTTAACTTTTGTATGTTTGTCTTTTCATTTCTCTCTTTGTGCTTTTTCTGGGTTAAGATATTGAGTTATGAATATTTTTAGCACTGCATCAAAATAACCTTGCAATTTATATCCAGGAATAACATGAACCATTTTAGCTGTTTCGTTGCATTAAATTTTTGAGTGCCATGTTTCTGTTCCTTGCTTATTTTATATTCTCATCAATCTTTTTAAGATGTTGTTTGGGTTTGATGGACAGGGTTTGCTAATGCTAAAGAGGCTACCCGAGTGGAAAATCTAGATGTTAGATTTGTGGTAATTAATCATTAAAATGTTGTACGCCGCACTTTTCAGAATTTATTCATGGGAAACAGTCACTGTGTATCTGTTGTTTAGCATTTTGAATCTTTTTGAGTTTACCCTAGTTGTGGCTGCCTTGTACACCCGGGATGGGACGAAATTGGTGTTTCTTCACCACTTCATATCTTTTTGATTATTCGTTCAGTTTATTTTTTTTTATTATTGGATATAATTTGCTTATGTTTATATGTTGCCCCTCCTAGAGATGTGAGTCCTAGGGTGATGTAGTAAAGAAAATAACAATTAAGAATGAGTACAATTGGAGTAAAATTTGAGTACAATCTAAAGAGAAATTAAGGAAGGTATGTGTAAGAATTTCGACACTATTCATAGCTGCATAATCTGTGCACTTAAATATCACCGGCCTGTAAAGGCTGAAAATAACCTTTAAATCTCAGTCCAGATGGTTTTCTCCGGTTATTGACTAATATAAATAATAGAAACTAGAACAGGGAAGCCTACTCAGCATGTGTATGTGTATGTGCAGAATGTATTATAGGCATAGCAAACACAAATTTAGTGCGCAATTTTGCAAAACAAAGATCAATCAGCAATTAGATTAAAAAAAAAAAGTATCCATGTGCTCAAATTATCATGGTATACAGTTCCAAATTATCATGGTATACAGGCATATATTATTCTTGGAAAAAGAGAGGAAGCTGAACTCAGCCCTGCAATAAAATTCACAGGGTAGGATGAGCATTCTATGGGTGCGGAGGAACTGGTGTTGGCCACTCGGGTATCACAAACCGAAAGACGTTATCGAGTTTGTGATGCTGAATCCCCTCCAATTCTTTCACTTTTTTAGTCTGTAAATTGCATGATAAAATCCTTTCACGATAGTCTTCTCCATACATGTTGGGGGAATGATACAAGTATACAACATCCTCATGATTTGGGTCCAAAGCCAAAACCCCTAATTCTGGTCTTTCGTGTTTATCCTTAATCTCTTCTTGCAAGGGATCGTCGTTGTCCACCAAGAAATCTTCATACGCGATCTCTTTTTTAAGCTCCATTCTCCTTCCTCATAGTTTTCTAGTTGCCAAATTCTGAAGCACCCAGTACAAATCCCTCGGCTCACATAATGAAACTTTAGCAATAACCGTAAAGACCCACAGACGTCCCCAAAGACCACGTTATAAAAAATTTCCTGCTCGGGCATGTTAATTATACGGCATCTCTCAGGTTCCCAAGGATTGTAAGCAATTATATTATCAACATTGCTATCCGGCCTATTGGAAAGAAACAAAATGCCATTCCAGCAAAACATATTATAACGAGGTAGTCTATAATGAGGTAGCATATAAGAGTCGAACAGGAATTCCTTGTTATTTGGATGTGATACCTCCTTAACATCCCATTGGTTTGTTTCTGAAGAGAATATCTCGGCCATGAAAGTTGTTGGTTTTCCGAATTCAGGAGGAGGCCTTCTCCCTTCATGAATTCGTACTACTCTATAACTGTCCCCATTACATGCCAGACCTATGGGGATATCCTTCATAATTGAGTAAGGACTAGGGAAGGGTGGAAGAGCTACCCATTGCCTAGTGAGTGGATTGCATAAATAATACACACCCTCCAAAATATCCTCCTCTAGAGTGGAATGACACAAAAGCAAGTCATCACATGTAGCCGCGATTCGAACACGGGCACCTCTTCCTGGGGGACCTCTTCTGCGTCCCAAGAAAGGTAGAAACCCTAGCTTAAATCTTTTAGACCTGAATAGTGGATGCTGATCAGAGGCTGTGTGGTTTAGAATGTAATGGTCCAATATTCCAGTCGGAAATCTAAATATAAGGTTGGCCAATAGGGTGAAGGGTGCTGCTTTTTTGTGATTGGCATGAAAGGTCTTATAGTTTTCCTTCCATTGCTTGAGGAAGATGGGGCTAGAGATCATAGATAGCCAACGCTTAGACACTACCTTACATTGGGTGAGATGTGAATAAGTGGAGAGTCCTCGAACGAGAATTTCAAGCAACAAAGCATCATCCACATCCTCTATAGAAGAAGTTTTCTGTATTTCCATTAATGAAACGATCCTATACCCTAAGTACCAAAAAAAAAAAGTTATTACAGTTGTCATTCAATCAAACTTTAAATGGCTGAGTTCTTAATGATTATCAGAAAAAACTTGTATCTTAAAGCATAGGTAAATATTGCGTGACAGGGAAGAAAACAAAATCAATTTGATTAAGCTACCAATAACTGATCAGAGAAGAAGAGAGGGTAACAAGGCCTAACCTGAACTGAAGAGAAACAAGCAGCGCCTTGATTGAATTAGGTTACTAATTAGTGTTTTGTGTTTATTGTGTTTGTTGTGAAGAAAAAGGAATTATATTTATATGGCCACACAATTGATCCGCAATATTAAGTTACGGGTCCAAAAGGCCAATTAAGGCATAGGTCCAAAAAAAGCCATTGGGGTCCAGGTCCAAAAAGTTGCATGCTTTGATTTGTTACCTGTACCACTGATGATATTTTTTTAATTTCTTATGACGAAAGCAAAAAAACCCAAATCCATGGCGGGCTCGTATTTAGTAGTATATAAAGTGTCTGATTTCTGTATATTACTATTTATTTATTGCTTTGCTATGCGCTTTCTCTCCTAAATTGAAAGACAGTGACGACTCTCTTAAATTGTGATCGATTTTGGAAAACCCCAAATTTCACACGATTACACGATAAAGATTTAATCATTATTGAAGGTCACCTGCAATTACAATCATCAGGTTAGTTTGATTATTATCTTTTTCGTCTAAGCAAAGTTATTTGCATAAGATAACTGTTATTGTTTGGTTGGTTGTGAGAAGATTTTGTTTTTCATGTTTGTAATTTCATCTTTGGATAAGATTTTGTAAGCAAAGTTATTTTGCATAAGATTTTGTTTTTTTTCCTGCAATTACAATCATTACGTTACTTTGATTATGTTATTTATCTTCTTCGTCTAAGCAAAGTTATTTTTGCATGTTATTGTTTGGTTGGTTGGATTTGGGAAGAGTTTGTTTTTCATGTTTGTAATTCCAAAAAGTTACCATCTTTTGTTGTCTAAGCGTTCTAACACTAACTAATTAACCAAATATATGGCACACAGACATGGGAGTAATTGCAGAAGCAGAGGAGAATTTGTACAGAAAATGGACGGATGGGTACAGCCGAGAGAGGCTGATAGGTAATTTCCAATTCGGCAAAGTGTATCGAGGAGTTCTTCGTGACGGTAAAAACGTGACGGTGAAGGTATGGGAAGAAGAGAACAACTCGTATACCGTGCTCCCTGGTGACAATGAAATCCGACAATTTGTATGTGATAGTTTCTTATCATTTCTGTTTGTTATTCTACACTGGAATTTGTGATAGTTACTGGCTGGTTTTGTTTTCAGGAGGAGGTTGAATTCCTCGAGTTTTTCAAGAGGGGTGGACCAAGAGGAAAAACTCCGTATCATCGGAACCTGGTCAAGCGCAGGGACCGTTGCATGAATCCTATACATGGGAAGGTGGTTTATGATCTTGATCCTATTGATACAGTTCAAAATCTTTCTGGATAAAGGTTGTATTTGCACTCACTTCTCGTGTTTCTTGATCCCTAGAATATATTAATCCCCTCCAATAGTTAGATGCATGACAAGAGAACGATCAACAAAAAGTCTACATATTTATTAGGTGATCAACTCATTGTGGCTCTATTGAAAGATCATATTCATATATTTTTTTCTCTGCTGTTTACCTTCGATCTTGTTTGTTGCATACTAAAGAAGTTCTGATTAGTCTGTCTATGTTTTTTTCTCATCAATTGTTTCGTTGATTTTCTTAAAAGCTTGAGCATCTTATTTGGAAAGATGGTGAGCCTCTTTTATGTGTTTGAACTAATTACAATCAAGACCAAATTGCACTTGATAGCGGCAATGTGAGAGGTTAAACAAAGTTTCTGATCTTAAAAGAACCTTTCACACCAATTGATGCTCCTTTACGAGAGGGTTTCATTTATGTGAGTTGAAGTAATTGCCTTGGGCATCCTTTCCAGCTTCTACGATAGTAACTGCTTTTGTTATCACCGGAAAGATTTTGATTTTCATTGAATGCTTTTGGTGGTTTACAATGTTTCTATAGAGGAAGTTATAGTTAACATAAATAGATTGGCTTGGTTTGCAGATGTCTTTACTTGGCGGATGAGGATCAAAGTCGCTCTCGGTGTTGCTTCATTACTCGAATTTCTACATGCCAAACATCCATATTTGCCATATCTTATTCGCAATTTAGCAGCCTCCCATATAATGCTAGATCAGGTCTTGCCTATTTATCCATGTCTATTGTTGGATAAGGTTCATCGTTTGACCAATGACTTTTTTTTTTGATGGAAAGCGACGTGTTATTGATGATCAGAAGTAGTTAAAATGTACAAAAGGTGTTAGTTGGACAAACTAAAATACCGGACAAAAGACGCCATAGCTATTTCATCGTATTACATTACTGTGAACAACGAATAATAACACCTTTGGCGCCTGGCCATTGCTTAAGTGTTTCCGACGATGCAAGCACTGCACCTATGCCATAAGGAAAGCGAGGATGCTGAAATCTGAACCACCAAAAGGCCTTGGTAAGAGCTTGATCAAATAACTGTGCGACGTTCACCGGCTTCGTGGAAAAAACCAAATTATTCCGAGCCAACCACAAGGACCAGAGTAAGGCAAGACCAAGCAACGTCCATGCCTGTTGAGAGTGTTTACTTCCTGCAGCCCACGGCCATTGCAACAGCCAAGAGTGAATGGAATTTGGACCTACCCAACACAAACCCCACCATTGATATAGTCGAGACCACAAACTCGTTGCCACGGGGCATAGAAAGAACAGATGAAGAACGTCCTCTATAGCATCTCCACACATAGGACATGTAGCCTCGGACTCAGTAATCACACTTCTACGCCAAAGCATCTCTCGTAGCGCCAGACCTCCACTAAGTAATCGCCAGAGAAAACACTGTATGTGTGGTGGTGCAAAAGACAGCCAAGGTAGCGGGCTGGAGGTGATCACAGTAGCACAAAGAGAGTGGTACGCGCTACAAGCAGAGAATCGGCCGTCTTCTCCCCACAGCCAAGTCCACGTATCAGTAGAACCCATGGGTTGAAGCAAATCTTGTAAAGTAGCATGAAGCTGACGAACAGATTCAATCTCCCATGAATACAATTGTCTTACCCAAGCTCCTTCATGGTCATGAGTCAGATAATTATGCCGGTGTACATCATGTAGAGTAGCAGACTGAAAAGTTGCACTTTGAAACAGCCGATGATGTGTGTCTTTCAATACCCCCAAAACAGACCAATTATCATGCCAAAAGCGAATATCCATTCCATTGCCTACCGACAGTACCAACCCTGATTGCAGGGGCAGTCCTGAAAGACCAGAGTAATCACCACTCCGGATTACATTCTTCCAAATTGGAGAAGCTCTGATAAATCTGAAAGTAGGCCGATACGAGCCCATATTGTGCCCACATTTAGCCTGTATTAGTGTTTTCCACAATACCTCGTCTTGTTGATGGAATTTCCATAACCACTTGAACAATAAACATTGGTTCTTTATTAACAAATTCTCCACCCCAAGACCACCCTTCTCCTTAGGTTTAGCAATAGTAGACCATGCCACAAGACATAGCTTCCTCGTCTCATGAGTGCCACCCCACAAAAAAGTGCGTTGAATGCGCACCAGCTGCTTCGCCACTGTCTTTGGAAGTTGAAACATGGAAAGATAAAAGAGAGGTAGAGAAGATAAAACCGACCTCAGCAGTACCAATCTCCCCGCGAAGGAAAGGAATCTGCCCTTCCATGCATGCAACCGTGAATGAAATTTATTGACCACCGGATCCCAATTTTTTGTGAGCCGCATATTGGCTCCTAGAGGTAAGCCTAAGTACTTTATTGGCAACTTCTCCGTTTGACAAAGCAAACTCCCAGCAAGGTTCTCCACCTCCGAATCAACCAAATTGAGACCCACTAATCCACTTTTATGAAAATTTATACTAAGGCCAGACAACATCTCAAAACAGCGCAACACTCTCTTTAAATTGCGAATAGAAGCCCAGTCGGCCGAGGTGAATAATAGAGTGTCATCCGCATACTGAAGCAAAGAGATAGGTACACCATGTACATTAACCGGTGTAACCAAACCAAGGGAGACAGCCCGCGTTATCAAAGCATGTAAACCCTCTGCCGCCAACAAGAAAAGAAAGGGTGAAAGTGGATCTCCTTGCTTCAAACCCTTTTGCATTCCGAAATCTCTGGTGGGAGAACCATTAATTAAAATTGATAAAGCCGAAGAATGCAGACATGTGTGTATCCATGACAACCACCTACCACCGAAACCCATCTTTTGCATAACTTGTTCAAGATATTCCCAGGATATCGAATCATAAGCCTTGCGAAAGTCCAATTTCCAAACCAACGCTTGAGCCTTTGAGACCTTCAACGAATGTATTACTTCCGAAGCCACCAAATGACAATCTAAAATATTTCTCCCTGCGATGAACCCAGATTGAGTTGAACTAGTAAGATTGCCCATGATCGGCTTGAGCCTTGCCGCAAGAATCTTTGCAATAATTTTATAAACCCCATGAATTAGAGTTATAGGGCGATATTCATCAAAAGTCTCAACCGATGACTTTTTTGGCAAAAGAGTAATGTAAGCAGTAGTTGATCCTTGAGGAAGCCGACCTGTCTCAAAAAACGTTTGCACCAAATCATGAATATCTGCTTTTAAAAAGTCCCAACAGTTCTTATAGAAAGAAAAGTTGAAACCATCTGGTCCCGGGGCCTTTGAACCATCACAATCCCATACTGCCGCCTTAATTTCCTCCATAGTAATTGGCCGTTCAAGATTTTCCGCTGCATCCTCATCCAATTGTGCAAATGCTAAGCTACCAATCGCAGGCCTTTGTTGCTGCTCATTTCGGTATAACTGGGAAAAGAAAGATATGGCTGCCGATTTTACGCCTTCAGGGTCCGAGATGTCTTGATCACCAACCTTTATATAAGGGATACCTTTCTTCCTCCCCCTATTACATGCAAATGTGTGATAAAAATTGGTGTTTTTGTCTCCCAACTTGCCCCATACAATTCTTGACTTCTGTTTCCATAGACTCTCTCTTTGTTTCTGCCTCTCAAAGAGAGCGATGCGAGTCTCAGCCAACAACCTTGATTCCTCCTCCGACAAGTTTCATTGTTCGAACAACAATTCCAACTCATCAACCTGGACCTGTAATTCAGTTATTGCATTATCAAGATTACCAAAAATCCTTTTGTTCCAGTCCGCCAAAGCTACCCTCAACCTGCTTAACTTCTTCAACAAACAAAAACGCCCAGGCAAATCATGTTCAATGGTATGCCACATCTCTCGTATAATCTCATGAAACTTCGGATATTGACCAATGACTTGCTAAAGTGAGTTTCTTTCTATTTATGTAGGAACATGAGCCAGTTTTATTTGACTTCAGCATGATCAGTGGTGGCATTCTATATGATAAAAGAAACATTCTGCATGAGCATGTAAATGGATGTCATGGCTATACTGATCCAACCCCAGGTATGTCATTTTATACGCCTTCTTAATTCTGCCCTTACACATTTTTTGCCATGTAATTAAATATGTGTAAGTGTATCTCCAAACCATCTATATGTCTCTCGATAAAATATGGCAACATGTTTCCACATTTCTTCAGTTTGCCATATTTTTTCCTACATTCTTTTAAGCAATCTAAAAGTCTTCGTTTTCATCACTATACATGTGCATATACTCACCGTTTCAATTTTTTTATTTGTCTTTCAATGTATCATTCCCTTTATTATTCCCTTGGCAGGTACATGGTCCGATAAATGTGATGTTTTTTCCTATGGAGTTCTTCTCTTACAATTAGTTAGCAAAGACAGGAGCTTGAAGAAGTTGGTACTGGTGATAAACAAACTATTTCTGAATGGGCATGGAGAGAGTACAAATCACAAAAATCTGGGTCTAGCAAAAGCAATTTTTCAATTGTTCACCCCAGCCTTGAATCAGATCCACTTTTTAACAATGTTGACGGGATTAAGGTCACTATGCTGGCACTGCAATGTGTCCACAATGATCCTCGAAAGCGCCCATCAATGAAACAAGTTCATAGTGATCTAATGAAGTTGCATGCTGCTCAATTGGATGCCATTCAAGGGGAAGGTTTGAAACTTGGTAGTGTTGCTTCTAATCTGCAAGTGGATGATGTGTCAGGTAGATGTGGATCTTTTCAATTCTTTGTTATACTTGATTGTGATTTACAAGGTGATAATGCTAACAACTGTTAAACATATATTTTTTTCGAAAGAGTTTTGCAACTACAGAGGCTTTGAAGTTGGCATGGTCATTCTCTGAGATTTTTTTTTGTTTCCCTTTGAATAGAAAATATTTTTTCCGAATCAAAGTGAGACTCTTTCACGTGCACTTACAAAAAATGTTTTGTACGAATAGGCAAGTTTGGGAAGGTTCCCAAGATAGACATAAGGATGTTCCAGCCTTGTGGATGGTGTTGGTTTTGTTTAGTATGATTCTTGATTATCTCTCACAGATATCAACTTTTCATTATTATTTTCTTAACTTTGGTAACAAATTATCCAATGCCTCCTAAATGTTGTCACTACCTAGCAAGTAAGATAATGTATCTTGAAGACTTTTGGCTAGTTGCATGATTCTTTTGAATAGCTTGACACATGCAGGGTGAATATTATGGTGTTATATTTCTCCTCCATGTGTATTTTGCTTGTCATTACGATGTCTTGATTTCTGACCCTCATTTTCATGGTTATGGTTTTCATGGTTGCCTCGTTGTTGACTCGATCCCACATGAAACTCGCTTCACGAATGTCCCTGCTGTTACAACATGACTTCTTGAAACTAGTTCATAGCAAACGCCAAATATACCAAGATCATAAAGGCCCTATCTTCAGTCAAGCAGGTGAGCGATAATCTATTATTAATACAAATTTTAAGAAGGTATTTGTCTAGGTGGTAACAACAAAAATGCATTCTTAATCAACAAATATGAGGTACGACTACCTTACAATATATTTTTTAAGAAACAAAAAACAATCTCCCATAGGAGTACAGAAGACATGACAGCCAAATCAAAAACCATATTCACTATAAAATTTGCAATGCATAGCCTTATGAAAAATATTGAATTGAAACAAACTTCCTGGTTCATCTTAGCAAATGGTATAACTCAACAAAGAACCATCATTTATACATTTGCCCAACAATGTATGTTATTGCTAATACAAGTTTACAAGCTTACTTCTTGGCAAGGTCTTGTGTTTCTTTTCTTCGGATGCTATTCATTTGACTATGTCATTCCTTTCGCTTTTTTTTTTTAAGCAAAATGAGAGACCCGTTACAATTGAAATGCCAAATTTGATCTGCTTACTTATTCATTCTCATTTATTAACAATGATGCTCCTCAAAAGGAAGAAAATATGCAAATTATTGATTCTCTCACAGGTTCTAAAACCTGAGCTATTCAGTTATAACTATGGTCTATTGTTAAGTTATTTTTTTCGATGATGCAAATTATTCTATTTATGTTTGACTTTCTTTCTTATTTTCAATTTGAGTTTCCATCTATAATTCTCATATTAATGTTGCTTTATCCTTTTGGAACGTATATCATAATCACTTCTTTCTTATTTTTAGTGAGAAGACCTTTGCAAGAAAATAACCTCAAAATTTTTTCTTATGATGAGTTGAGGATGTCCACCAATTATTTCAGCAATGAAAATAGAATTGATGATTTCCAATATGTAAAAATATTTTATGGAACAATCCAAGATAAACAAGTCGTAGTGAAGATATGGCAACCTGGTAGCCTTTCTTGGGCTTCGAATTATGATAATGCATTCAGGCTGAGGGTATGTTGTTGAACAAAAGATATTGTGGTATTGTTAGTTCTGTCGTTCTTTTTTATTTGCCTAATATTGATCTATCATTTAGGACGAAATCATTTTACTTCAGCATCTACAATTGATATGTCATCCAAACCTGGTAGAGTTGATTGGTTACTGTCGTGAAGATGAACATTTTGGCATTGTTTATGATCTCAAGGCATTGGACACTTTATTTAATCTCATTCTCAAAGGTACACATTTTATATCCTTCTCTTGATCAATATTATTTTTTATTTTTCTTGATCAATATTGTTTTTTATTGCATAATGAAAATTTAAATTTGTTTGTCAAGCTTAAATTGACAAGAAAGTTGGCAAGTACCAAAATAGCAAGTATAGGGATAGGGGATCTTAGACAATAACAATTGTTTACTCAAGCTTATTATCTTTTCCAGGAATTGAAAATGCCTTCATGTTACTCTGCTAAATCACGCCAAGTATTCATTATTCATTGCTTTTATTTTCAGATAGCCTTACATGGATACAGATAATTAAGATTGGCATTGGATTTGCTTCCCTCCTTGAATTTCTTCACAAAGATAATACACCATTGCCACCCTACGTTGTTTGTAATATAAGTGCATCCCATATAATGATTGATCAGGTTAATCCTTCTTCCTGAGAACTTGTTGCCAGAATTCTTTTTATATAAAAATTATATTGTTAGTTTACATTTTTATTTAGTCTTTTCTAGTTTTTGTTTCATGGATAATAATAGCTACTTGAACTCCTATTGATGTGCAGGACTTCTTTCCCAAACTAATTGATTATGGGCAGTTGACTGGTGGGATTCTACCTACTAGAAGATTTTTAAGACGGCGGATAAGAACAGGATGTGTTGGTTACATGGACTATCGTTCCTGTGGTAATTATATGCCACCAACTTTAATATGGTGTATCTACTTTTTTGTATCAAACTACAAAATGTGTGTGCAATTGTTCTTTCTCAGTATATATGTTCATCTGTATGTGCCTATTAATTTGGAGTCCAACAGAAATATATATTTTTCTTCTTCTTCTTTTGTCGCCAAATATATGTTTTTCTTGAACCAAAGATGTATATTTCTCGCATAGAGCAGCCTACACCTATTACTGAGCCTTTCTTGCGAAAGGTCTGCATTGTGGCTTGGTTTTTTTTTATCATTATGTACACTAATTTGTATATACTACGGCTTTTACAAAATTTTGCTATTTGCATCCTTGGCAGATGAAGAAGCTGGTGATGTTTATGCATATGGTACGGTGTTGTTAAGCATGCTATGCAAAAAAGTCTTCACATATGAAGATTGGCGGATAAATAATCCTGATGTTGCAGTATGGGCACGGGAGGAATGCAAAACAAAATTATTATCTTCAGGTAGTGACTGGTCTTTGGTGCATCAAAGCTTTGTAAAAAACCCTGGATATTGTTGCAGAGATGCAATGGAAGTCACAAAATTGGCAATGCAATGTGTGGAATATCATAAACAAGATCGCCCTACTATGGAGCAAGTTGTGAAGAGATTGATGAAATTACATGTTGCTCAGACTCATACTGACGAATTATGCATCAATCAGGTTCTCCTTAGATGATGTGTTCAGACTACAAAATTAATGCTTTTAAGCTTTGTGCGAGTACCTTTGTAGTAGGGCAGACGTTCTCACCTTCCACCTCATAAAAACCAATTTGTTTCTCCAATGCCATTGCTTCCAGCACGCTGTGGCAAACACCGTGCACTAGTTTTCCCGTCCGAACTGAGGTTGGGTGGGGTTGAGATTAGAGAAGACCCATTGTTCTAAAGTCATGGAAAAGAACTGATGCATCTCGGATTTATCAAGCACAGGTGAGGACCACCAGATATTTCTTGCAAAAAAAACAGTCCCTTAGGACATGGAGACAGTCTTCAATCTCCACATTGCACCTTGGGCACAGCAACCTACCATGCCCCAGAATCCATAGGAACGAACAGATTCTCATCGGGCCCTTCCATTTCTACACCCACTCTCACGATTTCTTGTAGCTAAGAGCAACTGGAATCTTTATAGCCTTGGCTGCTTCCTAGAACAGAACCTATCAGTACTAATTTTCAATAGTCAAACGAGAAAAAGATATTGGAAGACTGAAGACAATGGATCTGATCAAGTCTTCCAATTTTCATCCTTGAGGGAAAAAAAAAAGCATAAGAAAAACATGTAGGTTCAAGGTTAGATGCAGGATTTCGCAATGAGAATAGATGAATCTGGACAGATGAACAAAAGCGTGCGCAAATGGACTAACAAGATTCTAAGACGAGTTTCCTACAAGAAATCGTTGCGGATAAGAACAAGTTCACATCATAAGAGAAATTCACAAAAATGTCATCGAACCAAGTATATTGCTATTCATTTATCTGTGTATTATATATATTCAATTTCTAACTAGATTGTATACTACAAAAATTATGTTGGTCATTGATGGGGATAGCCAACACTTCTAGTGGTTAAAAATGTTCAAGAGTGAAACTCTGGTTTTAACCAATTTTCTATAGACACACTCCAATTCTCCAGCCATTTCTTGGATGCCAGACTCCATTGCCTCTAGTCCTTTCAGAACATTCTGAACTTCAGCAGCATCGATCTCTTTGCTTGATTTTACAAAAACCGTGGGGATACAATCCTTCCAATCAATCTGTTCATTACTGCATTTTATTTTACATCTAACAAAACCTTTCCCTTGATTCAATGTGAAAGAATTTTGTTTTTTCCCCTTAGAAGTAGGTAGAATTAGAATAAATTTGTAAAAGATATATACATCATCCTTTCTAAAATAGGATAGAGCACTTTCTATTAATTAATATCATGCTGTAGAAAATATCTTCCCGATTTTGGGGTCCCGCTTTGTTATGTCACTATGTCCTTGTAGTTATTGTTATGCAGATTGATTGCTCTTGTTGGGTTCATGACACACATGCATGGTTTCCCCACGGGATCCTAGTAAATGGGGAAATCAAATTATACATATTTTTGTCCCTCATTATCATGATCTTAATGCCATTTCAGATGAAAGAACAAAAAGATTGTAAAGGTTAGTGTGTATTTTGGTTGCTTAAGATTAATGTCAGTCAAATCATCATGTGTAGGCTAATGTTCAACGCGCGTGTGCTATTCCTCCACAAAATGTGATGCTATTTAAAGATAAAAAATGGGTCCACGCATGCCTAACATTTTTGTTAATAACGCAACATATATTTGATGAAACGACCCGACCTCTAATTACCCAACTCACAGTATTTACTGAACAATAGTGCCGACACGTGGCATAAACAATGTAAATATCAGAAATAATGGCCCAACATCAAATACACGTCACCCGATCTCGGGGACATCGACACGTAAATCCGGCCCATCGGCCCAATATCAAAAATACGTCACCCGAGCCCAGGGACCCAAAATATAGCACAGCGGAAGCAATTTTAATCTCAATATCAACATATGCTAAACCTGATGCAATCTAAAGAATCCGAGTCCTGTCCGAGGGATAACGCCGCAGCCTGTCTGGAAT
>JAKUCV010003380.1:1722-27180 GCA_028386065.3 Turnera subulata | reverse complement strand
AATAGATCTTGATAATGTCTGTGTAAGGCTTAAAAAACCTTTTGTACTTGAGACCATTTGGCAAAATTTGAAGAGACTTGGCCTTTTGATAGATATCAAAACCAACCACTATATCACGATCTGGAAGATGAGATCCAAGGACTTTTACCCAGACAACACATCCAGGGAAGAACTGGATACCTATGTTTCGCTTTGTGATTAGATAGGTTGTAAAGACCTTTCCATTTGCAGCCCGAAAATGTTGCTCATGCTTAACCCAATAATGAGCTGGTAGAATTTCTGGATTCATGATACTCTTTTGGGCTCCTGTATCCATAAAACCAATAGCTGAGATGGGCTTCTCATACTTATCTGGTAAAATGGACAAATTGACATGTGGGCTGGTTAGAGTGGGCTGAGAAGGTTGGGCCATAAAGATTGGAATATCTTCTTCAGAGGAAGAGGAATCTGAGCCTGAAACTTCATCATCCGTGACAGCGAGTGCGAAGATGGTTTCATGATTCATTTCTTCTTGCTCAGAATAAAGAGATTCTATATCTCCATCAGAGTCGTTGAGATCAATCTGCTGAATCATTTTTGCTGACTTGGCAGGCTTGACTGGACAATTCTTTGCAAAATGTCCTTTCTTTCCACAGATGTAACAACGATCAGTATTTTTCCCTTTCCGAGATTTCTTCTTGAAAAACCTATGGCGACCTTTAGTTTTCTGAAAAGGTTTCCATTTTCTGATTTTTCCTTTGGACTGCCGTTTGGGAAATCGATAAGATTGCTTCTTGCAGGAGCATTGTGTATCTTTGCATTTTATCTTCAGACTGGGATTTTTGCACGGTACCTTCATGGTCAGGAACTTAGAAAAGTATTCCTGATTTTCACATAGTGTTTCAACGGACTCAAGTACCAGCTGATGAAGCACTCCAATTGTTGTTTGGGCAATGTCAATTCTTTGTGTGGTGATTGCTCTGCGAACCGAAGGTTGGAGCTCATCTGGCAATGAAGTAAGATACGTCTGGTTCAACGTATTTACGGACTTGTCATCCGTTACCAATCTCCAATAATACTTCAGCATCCTTTGGTAATGGAAATCAAGATCTTTCTTCTTCATGGAACAACACTTCATCTGGTAGAATTCGGATTCTTGGCGATTCTTGAGTTTTGTTGCATCTCCAAGGAATGAGTAGTAGAAGTATGAAATGACTTCATCTGTATCCTTGGCAGTGTGGAAATTTGCCTTTGATGAATCTTGCATTTTATTGAACCATTCCCATAGTGTTCCAATGAATCTGGAGGTGAATTCCTTCAGGATAAGATAGAGAGACTGTCCTGTGACTGTTCGTTGGTTTTCAATCCATGCCCGAAATTCAGTAAATCGGGATTGCCATTTTGATGGTGGAATGTCATCAATAGTAAATCAGGGTCTGTGCCATCACTGTCAATTTATAATATATAGTAGACCAACTATATATTATATTTTGACACGTTCAAAATTACGGAAGACATTATTTTTAGATAAGTTTGGGGTGGGGCCCTCTTCACTCCACTCGCTTTTCATGGTACAACAAATAAATTGGAGGCATAAAGCAGCCAAGACGCGACGCGGGAGTTCGGGGCACAAATAAGAGCTTAAGCCATTTAAATATCTAACCAAGATATATATTATATGGTCTGGAGGTCAACATCAAACCGCCACTACCAATTTAAACGTATATATTCACCTATATACTATATTTTGGCACAGGCACGTGATCTTCCAATTAAGCTTGGGGTAGGTCCCACAAATACTTTGCCACAAACGGGACATTTTTTTGTCGAAAGTTAAATATTATTAATTATAAAATAAAATACACTTAATAAATGCTAGAGTTGGTAACTCTATGACTCCAAGAAAATTATAAATACTCAAATAAGAAGAACATAACACAGTGAACATATACGAGAGACTAAACAAACTAACAAACCGAAGTAAATACTGATACCGGTCTTCCGTGGAGCTAATCTGCAATGACTTAGAAGATTTGAGTGTGGCCCAAAAAGCCACGGGTTGTCGGGGAAGTAAGAAAGCGTTCTTCACGAAGAAGGGTCCTGTAGATGACAGGATACACAATCTAAATAATTTTTGGAAAGAAAAGTCGTTCCCATAGGCCGAACCCAACGGCACTCTTGAATCAAAACTAACGGCTCTTACAGAGGAAAACCACCCAAAAAAGATATTAACGAGACATGGAGCGACATGGAGGACCAATTCGAATACGGGACAGACGAGAAGAAGAAAAATCGCTTGTGGGGGTCTTGAGAGCCTTTTTCAAACGTACCCTTACCATATATTATATTATATTATAGATATGTACTTTTGCATATCTGTATTATATATATATATATATATATATCTAAACGGGTATAGGATCGGCGCATTGACAAGATTTTTATATATTTATATATATACCTATGTCGTCATAGCTTTCTACATCTATATATCTCACTGATCTCCACGCAAAGCATGCAGCCATTGGTTATCTTCCACACACTACAACATAGAAGAAGTGGGGCATCGTCTTTCAACCCTAACCACACAAATATAAAAAAAAAAAGAGAAAGAAGGCATTGACGAGGGAGAAGATGAGCACGAGGAATTAGCAAGATGAGATACTTTCCAGTACATCACCACCCCAAACTTATTATTCCCTAACCACACGCATAAAAAAGCAGAGAGGAGAGAGGGAAGTCAGCGCACGGGAACCCAAGTCAGTTTTTCTTTTTCACACCCTCATCATCATCTTAAACATTCAAATCCTCATCTTACTACCTTATCTCTTTACACCCGATTAATAACAACCGTGTTTATCCCAAACAAAAATCCCATCTTTATCTAAAAAATCAAATCCTTAAATCCCTTTCTTTTCTCTAAACCCCCTCCTAAATCCCTAAGTATCTTCTAATACTCGAGTAGCTAGATACTTATTCCTAAACAGAAAAACCAAAAACACAAACAAAAATCCCACTACCCCACATAATGACCATCTCCTATTTCTTTTCTTCTCTTTTCACCTCCATGAGAACCAAAGAGCAGGCCGCATACAGGGGCCGTGGCCTCCATGGCTTCCCCCCATCATCATCAAAACACCACACTGCATCACCGTCGGCCTCCTCCCACAACACAAAAACACCACCTACCTCTCCCCCGAAGTCATCCACCTCGTGCAAATCGTCGTCGCCCCGTCATAGTGCCGCCTCACCGTCCTCTCTTGCAAAGCAGCCCACGCCGGCGAGTCCCCCCACACCAGCCTCCAATAGCCGCCGCCACGCTTCACCCATCTGGTGGTCTCCACACTGCCGCTCCCCTCGCCGCGGTTCTCCCTCACCCGGTTCCTCTTCTCGCCCTGACTCGACCTCACCACGGGCACGCCCTGCACCATCTACCAAGAGGTCGGTTTCTCCATCCTCCGCAGGCGCGACTCCACCCAAAAGCTCCACTCCCCGCCGCAAGCCTTCACCCATCCGGTGGTCTCCACGCCGCCGCTCCCTTCCTAGCCGGACCAATGCTCCTCCACAGCGGCGAGCAGCCTCACCACCATCATCTTCTACTTCCCAGAGACGACCATCCCCAATTCGATGGTCGCCCCCACCCACCACCATTGTTAATTCACCGCCCCGCCATCCTTCTCCACCACCAGCTCCAGGTGGCGTCACTATTGGCCTCCCTGCACCTTCGGCGAGGTGTCTCAGTGGCTCCTCCACCGACTCTCCTCCCAGACGCCGTCCGGTCTCCTCCCATCGTAGCCACCACCGGAACCAGAGACTCATGCCCCAGTTTCCACAAGGGCACGTGGTCGTAAGTTCCAGCACGGAGCTGCACCGGCGACCACCGACACTGTGCCGGACCTGGTGCACTTAGTCGGGGACGACACCGAGCCTCCAGCATCTAACGGTCGGGTCCTTCCTCCTCGCAGCTCACGGGGAACCACCACTGCATCACCACGGGCGACTCGACCTCATCCCGGGCGTGCTTCGTCCAAGCAGCCTCGAGCAACAACCTCGCAACAGGGAAAACTCACCCGTTCCTCCATTGATTGGCAGCAGTCCCCTCCCAAATGTGCCCGCACATCCAAGAAAGGTACAACCCCTCCACCCCCTCCAACCTTCACTCCCAATTTCACAATGACATACAAACCCGTAACTATCGTACCTTGTGCAAACAAGATGTATTTCAGACACGTTATCTTAATGACACCGTGCTTAACATTCTTCAAATTAAATCTGAAGTGCATCAGTTTCTCTCCAACAATGGTTGGGTCCGTTTTGCCTCTCTTAGGTATCCTGCCTTCCTAGAACTCACATGTGAATTCTATACTAGTTTCTGCCAACGTTTAGATGTTCATGTGGAGTCTGATTTGGGAGAACTTAGTTTCAGACTAGGGGAAAATAACTACAAAATGACTTTGCCCATCTTCAATGACATTTTTGGATTTGCTAATGATGGTCTGCGTTTTATTCCCGCTGATTTTGATGACAATGCAGTATGGGCCGAATTGTCTACTTGCCCTAGACCATTTAATTCCAACTCCTCTAAAGCTTCCACCCTTAAAAATTCAGCCCTTAGGTACCTTCACCGATTTATTTCTAGCACTCTTATGGCTCGGAATACTTCTTGTGGGGTAGTCTTTGGAGAAGAGCTTTTCTTTCTGCATTGTATGACACAGGGAATTCGGGTAAACACGGGGTGTTTTTTTTTTTGAAAAGGTTCAAAGACCAGGCTGATTTTGTCATTCAAAAAGTTGGGGGAGGGGGTCTAATTTCTGCCATTGCATTTTACTATAACTGTGACCTTTCCCGGTACTCTAAACTTCCCAGTTCCATTACACTAGGAATAGACACTATGTCGAAAATGCAATTGCTTGCTAAGTACTATCTAACCAAGCAATTTATGATTATCTAGAAAAATAAATAATGTTGAGGGATTGATGATTGAAACGAAAACTAAAGCGATTAATAACGAGATTAAACTCAATAATATAAAGCATCTAGTACTTCGGGGAATTCCTTGCCAATATTTCCATACAATTAAGCTACGCATAAGCAGGCCATGTACTATCACTACATAGCTAGCCTATGTAGAATCTATGAATTAAATCCTGAAATTAAACTTCTTTAAAAGAAATGGGAAATCTAAACTAGATCGATAACCTACTCTCATAGCGCCGTAAAATCCCTTCCTAGTTTACGTCCACTATCCATTTGCCAGTGATGAAATAAACTAAGAGCATTAAGAAATTTCCCTACTAAATCTCTAATAAAAAGCACCCCTCCCTCGAGGTCGGTTTTTATAGCCCGGTTTAAGTTTTTCTATAGGTAAACGACGCTGTCACTTAACGTTTGCCTATTATGGATTTATGCTAATTGGTGATCAAGCAACTAACATAGTGTAGATTCATGAACCGAATTAAAGAAGAATAAAATCAGAAAATAAAACCTTTATTTAAATAAGCATGGAAACAGTAACAAGTTCATCCCTAAATCCTAGACAAGAATTCTAGCTAGACATAACTTTAAAGAAAACAACAAGAATCTGGAAATAATTCCTCATTATAAATTCAAGGAATAACTTACAAGTAATAGAGCCAACCTTGAACCAAAAGAGACAAATTTCCATGCTAAGAGTCTTCCAAAAGCCAAAGCCTAAGACTAGAATTACAAAGCAAAGAAAAGTACAAGTCCTAGCTAATGATGTGTGTTTGCCGATTTGAAAGTGAGTGTAGAACTTGATGGAGGACTTGATGCCTTGTCCTTTGCTTGTCTTGGCCTTTAATAGTGCAGGGGGGACCATCTTGGGTGGCTAGGAAGTGATGCAATTGGCGCCAAAAGTGGAGCATGTGTGGCTCCTCATTCTTGCACCAAAAATAGCATGTGGAGGACCACTTCTTCCCTCCATTTTCTTTGCAGCGTGAGTGGTCCTAGTCTCCAGCAAATAATGACACATGTACCTGGACCAATTCCTTGGATGACATCAGCAAGCAATACAAGGTTGAGAGCTTTCCAAATTTAGCAACCAAGACCAGCTCTTTCCCTCCTTTTCCATGCAACGTGGGAGCTGTCCTCTTTTCATGCATGAGGCGCCACATCACCAAGACTAATTCCTTGCATGACATCAAACAAAAGAACCTGGCTTGGGACTTTTCACGTGAAGCTTTTTAGGCAAAAATCCAAGTGTGGGCTTTTGCTTCTTCTTTCCTCTTGTCTTCTTCTTCATGGGTTTTGGGCCTCCAAAAATCGGTCCATCATGTTTTTGGGCTGCTCTTGTTAGGGTCCTTGGCCCAATTCGAAGGAGGTTTCATCCCGTCTTGCCACCTGTCCATAAGCTGCTCGTGCTGGAATAATTCAGCTTATGCTGGAACTGCACATCTTGTCCGTAAAATCCAAATTTTATTTCTAAAATATAAAAAATTGCTAAAAACCTGAAGAAAAAGAAATATAAAGAGAAAAGGGAGAAAGATATTAAAAACAAGGCGGATTAATAAAATAAATGATGTTTGACAAGCTAAAAACTGTTGAAAAGACTCGTGAAATGAGTACAAAATGCGTACTCATCACCACCCCAAACTTAAGATTTTGCTTCTCCCCAAGCAATTATCGTGAAAAACCGGGATTTAAACGTCTTCCTCATTGGAGTCAACCGGGCCTATCAGCCTGATTTACATAGGCAAATTCCCCAAAAAATCACGAAGGAGGTCTCGGTATCTAGCCTGCAAGAAACGTAAGAACAAGCTCCAAAATGATCCGAACATGTGCTTTGTTAAGCAATTAATCTCATTGATTCTAATTCACAACTTTCCTCTTCGTTTGCTAAAATGAATTTGGCATTGTCGAGAAACTAAAATTAGGGTCAAATATACAGGTCCAATTCCCTATCTCCACTAATGGCAAGGATTGAATTTCAGGGATCAAAAGGTCTTTATTTGGGACGTAATGGGGCTTAGGTCGAGGTTAAGAAAGAAAAGAAGGTAGTCAAAGGATGCAAAAAAGCTTAAAGGGACTGTCTTACCATAACAAAGCCAAGCAAGGCGGGATGGTTCTAAATCAAGTGTGCGGTGGAGAGTATTTGTTTGCCTTCTCCTATTTTTTTGCGAGATACAACAATTTTCTGTGTTGTTTCTTTTCTTCTTCTGTGAAGTATCTCTCTTGTTTCTTTTTCTTTGCTGAAGGCATAATAGATAAGTAAATACCATTCTTCACAATTTGCGCAGGCATCTTATGTTCAGCCTGTGTGTAGATGAACCACCTCTGATCTTCTTGTTAGGCAAATGTTAGGAGAAAAACAAGACCCAACAAAATGCATAAGGGTATGTATGTATGAAACAAAATGATGGTAGCCATAGGTTCAATGGGTAAAGGTGGTGAATGTGGATTTAACAACTAAAAATAGCTACCGGAAAAGGCCCAACATGGATTTGGGAAGGTGAACATATTTACATGGGCAGGTTGTGTGGTTAATGTGGGTTACGCAAAAGAATGCCTTAATCCTATCCCTGAGAAACAAACCTTGAAAAAAATTTGCTTTGATGGGGTTGTGGACCTGTTCTAAGACGCTAGAAGTAATGCCAAATATACCTTGAAAAAAAAATATGCATAGAGGTTAGAAGTAAATTGGAAACAATGAGAAAAAATTACTCAATAAGCACGACTCGGACAATTGCATACTCAGCTCACAATTCATGCAAGTAGTCATACACGAAACTCAATTGCAACGTTCCGAGACATCCATGTACCTGTGTCGGGTTTGGCCCAATTGAGCCCAACGGGTTGTACTTGCAAACATAATCTTATTCATGCATAAACAAAAGAGGAATAAACTGAAGCGGAAGATACTTATTTGTGATTAAACTATTAAACTAGAAACAACAAACAAAAAAACTGAAACCGAAATGATAAAAACTGCAGCTATAGTGCCGAAAATTCACAGCCACCCCAAACTAAAAGTTGCAGTGTCCTCACTGCACAAAAACAAGAGTGAAAAGTTCAAAAAATAAAACAGGTGCTGCAAATTATTAGACCAAAAACAATAAACTGACAGCAAATTGTTTGAAAAGAAAATCAGATGTAACAGAAAGCAGGACCAGCAGTCACACAATTCCTAGAGCATCCTTGATCTAAGTCAGACACGGGGCAAGACGCTTGAAAATCTCCATAACATCCTCCTCAAAATTTTGGAAGGACACTTGAGAACCACTCTGCCTCTCGTCTGCACGGGCTTGGCGGGCAACCAAGCGTTGGAAGTCCTCAAATAACTGCGGCAACCGCTCAATGCACTCCAAAGCTCTCTCAGAAATGGGAAGGGATGGTCTGGCCGAACTTGCACCGGGCCCCGGAACATCAGCAGCAGCAGTACTAGTACCTGCACCATCCTGCAAAGAATCCAACGGTTAAATAGGAGAGTCATAACACCTTTGATTCCCTTTTGTTTGTTCCAGCAGGTAACGGCTCTTTAGCAGACCAAAAATCCCAGTGCCCAAGGTTTCTCCCTTTACCAATAAATCACGCTACTTTTTAGTCTGTTAGAGACGTATATGTCAATTCACTGTTTCAACCATTTTGTCAAACCAAGTTGCCATAGTGGTATTGCAGATACCGAAACGTCCAGATTCCCAACCTGACCATTAACCCACTTTGTGTAGACTTCTAGCCTATCCATTTTAGGCTCATCATAGGTCAGATTTTCTCAGTGATATGTGTGTGTCATGTATGCATGTCATATACTCAAAATAATCAGAAAAACATACCTGGAAAGTCTTGGAATTAAGGAGCATTACACGTACCTAGCTCCAACCAAATTTTTACAAATTGTTCTCCCTTCAAGAATTTGGTGAATATATCTGCAAGCTGCCTCTCGGTTGTGACAAAATCAAGTATTATATCTTTCTTAAGCATATGATCTCTAATAAAGTGGTGCCTTATTTCTATGTGTTTAGTTCTTGAATGTTGAATAGGGTTCTTAGTCAAATTTATGGCACTAGAACTATCACACAAAATTGGTATGGCATCAAACTTCAAACCATAGTCAAGTAATGTTTGTTTCATCCAAAGAAGTTGTGCACAACAAGATCCTGTAGTTACATACTCAGCTTCGGTTGTTGATGTAGCCACTAAATTTGGTTTCTTACTAGACCAAGAAACTAGTAAATTTCCTAAGAATTGACATGTCCTACTAGTACTCTTCCTATCAAGCATGCATCCAGCAAAGTCAGCATCAGAGTATCCAATTAAATTAAAGGATTCAACCTTGGGATACCAAAGACCTAGAGAGGGTGTTCCATTTAGGTATTTAAAAATTCTTTTAATAGCCCTCAAATGAGATTCTTTAGGACAAGCTTCAAAACGAGCAAACAAGCACACACTAAACATAATATCAGGTCTTGATGCAGTAAGATAGAGGAGACTTCCAATGATACCTCTATATTTCTTAATGTCCATATCTTTACCGGATTCATCTTTATCAAGCTTCGTTGTTGTGCTCATAAGAGTTGGGCTCACTTTGGCGTCTGACATGCCAAACCGTTTAAGTAGCACCTTTGTATATTTAGTTTGGCCAATGAAGATGCCACCATCATATTGTTTGATTTTAAATCCAAGAAAGAAGTTCAGTTCCCCCATCATGCTCATCTCGAATTCACTATGCATTAGTTTTTCAAAATCTTGACATAGAGCATCATTAATAGCACCAAATAATATATCATCAACATAAATTTGCACAATAATTAAGTCATTCTTTTGGTGTTTCACAAACAGTGTGGAAACAACTTTACCTCTAACAAAGTTTTGAGAGAGAAGAAACGTACTTAACCTATCATACCATGCCCTTGGAGCTTGTTTGAGTTCATATAAAGCCTTTTTAAGCTTATAGACATGTTTTGGATGCTCATAGTCCTCAAATCCGGGAGGTTGCTCCACATACACCTCTTCCATGATTACACCATTTAGAAAAGCACTTTTCACATCCATTTGGTAGAGTTTGAAGGATTTATAAGATGCAAATGCAAGTAGCATCCGAATGGACTCAAGGCGAGCTACGGGTGCAAAGGTCTCATCAAAGTCAATTCCTTCTTCTTGGTTGTAGCCTTGTGCCACAAGTCTTGCTTTGTTCCTTATCACATTTCCAGCCTCATCCAATTTGTTCCTAAATATCCATTTGGTTCCAATTATTGGATAAATGGTGGGTCTAGGAACTAATTTCCAAACATCATTTTTCTCAAATTGGTAGAGTTCTTCTTGCATTGCCATTACCCAATTTTCATCATTGATTGCATCATTTATGTTTTTGGGCTCAATTTGAGACAGGAAAGCCTGATGGAATTCAGATTATGTAGGGAGGCTCTTGTAGTTACCCCCTTAGATGGATCTTCAATAATATCACTGGTTGAAAATCCTTTTGGCACTTTCAATGTCGAAACGTTATGAACAGCAGATGGTGTAGATTGTGAAAGGGCTTCATTTTGAATTGCATTTGCGATTGGGACTTCTTCCTCCCTTTCATTCTCAGCAGATTTTTCAGGGACATCAACAAGGATATCTCCTGGTTGTTGATTCTGGCTAAGCATATTCTCAACATCAACACCATTGTTAGTTTGCTCAATTTCATCAAATACAATATGTATTGATTCCTCAACAATAAGAGTTCTTTTATTGTAAACCCTATATGCTTTACTACCAGTTGAGTATCCAAGAAATACACCATCATCAGATTTAGCATCAAACTTTCCTAATGAGTCCTTAATATTTAGTACAAAGCACTTTGACCCAAAAACCTTGAAGTAGCTAATGTTTGGTTTTCTATCATGCCAAAGCTCATATGGAGTTTTCTCAAGTTGTGATCTAATTGTTACACGATTTAAGATATAGCAAGCAGTGTTTACTGCTTTAGCCCAAAAATAAGTTGGCAAATAATGTTCATTTAACATTGTTCTAGCCATTTCTTGTAGAGTTCGATTCTTCCTCTCTACTACCCCATTTTGTTGGGGAGTTCTAGGAGCCGAGAATGTATGCTCAATGCCATGTTCATCACAAAAATGATTAAAGACAAGGTTATCAAATTCACTACCATTGTCGCTCCTAATCTTGGCTAGTTTATAACCTTTTTCATTTTGAAATTTTCTTATCAAGGAAGCAAATTCATAAAGTGCATGGTCCTTTTGTGAGAGAAAGAAGACCCATGTGAAACGAGAGTATTCATCAATAATAACAAAAGTATAACACTTACCTCCAAGACATACCACTTTTATAGGTCCAAAGAGATCTAGGTGTAGTAGCTCAAGTGGTTTGGTAGTGGAGATGCACTTTTTAGGCTTGAAGGAGCTTTTGAATTGCTTTCAAATTTGGCATGAGTGACATACTTTCTCTTTTTCAAACTTCAATATAGGTAGTCCCCTCACAAGTTCCTTCTTTTGAAGATTTGCAATAAGCTCATGATGTGCATGCCCCAATCTTCTATCCCAAAGTTCAGCTGTTTCTGTACTAACATTTAGGCACTTGTTTTCTGAATTAGTAATATCAAACATATTAATGGAATACAAGTTTTCTTGCCTTTTACCAACAAGCAAAGTTTGGTTATCATCATTGTTAGTTACTAAGCACTTGCTAGATTCAAAAATTACTTTGCATCCGCGGTCACACAACTGACTTATGCTAAGTAAATTGAATTTTAAATTATCAACCAACAATGCATGCTCAATAGTTGGATCCTTACTGACATTACCAATACCCAATACATTTCCTTTCGATTTGTCACCGAAGGCGACAGAACCTTTACTTCTCGGATTCAAGGATGAGAACTTGGACATATCACCCGTCATTTGTCTTGAGCACCCACTATCAAGTACCCACTCATCCCAATTGACATGTTATAATGTCAAGTTTTAGGTATCCAGACTTGCTTGGGTCCTTGCAAATTAGTTTTAGTACATTTAGGTACCTATATGAATTTTTTAGGACAATGCTTCTTCCTAAAAATACAATTTTTTATCTTATGTCCATTTCTCTTACAATAGTGACACGTGACATTATAATTACATGCAGGACTAATAAAATTAGTTTTATGATGCTTTTTAGTCCTCCAATTATTTGAGAAAGATTTCGGTCTTTCTTGTTTTTCAAACACATGATGTGTAGCTCCTAGTCCAACTTTTTTGTAAAGTATGCCTTTGTTGACTTAGAATCATATCTAGACCTTTATTACCATGATCAAACTTTTCAGAGATTCCACAGTCTTTTTCAGATTTACATTTTCGTGTACAAGTTTTGTATTTTCTTCTTTATATGTATCAAGTTGTTGCTCAAGAACCTTTTGTGACTTAGCAAGAGTTTCTCTATCCGCATTGGCGTCTTCAAAGCCATTATTGCATAAAGTCAAATTTTTACTCATTTCTTTATTTTTGATTATACACTCTTTCTTTTTATATTCTAATAGTTCAACCTTCCTTTTTAATGCTTTGTTTGTCTTAGCATGGCTTTAAAGCTTTCATATAACTCATCAAATGCATCATGCAGTTCATCAAAGGAAAAACTAGTTGAGATAGAGTAGTTTACCTCTTTTTCTTCTTGTGCCATGAGACAAATATTTGTCGATTCTTCTTCATCCGATTCATCATCTGAATCCAGGTCATCCCAAGCTGCCATTGCTCTCTTTCCTTTGTTCTTGAAGTTGACAAACTTGGATTTCCTTACATTGAGACATTCGGCCTTGATGCGCCCGGGTTGATTACAACCAAAGCACAAAAGTTGCTCTTTCTTTGATTCATCAATTTTCACTCCTCTAAAGTTTCTTCCCTTCTGATTTTTCTTTTTCAGAAACTTGACAAATCTTCTTGTAATCAAGGCAACATCCGGGTCACTTTTCGAATCACTCTCATGTGAAGACTTGAGAGCTACATCCTTTTTTTTCTTTGGTTTTTCTTCAAATTTTGACCCGTGAACTATGAGGCTTCCTATTAGATCATTGTAGGTGAGAGTATTCATGTCTTTGGCTTCTTCAATGGCAGTAACCTTTGGTTCGCATTCAGAGGGAAGAGATCGAAGAATTTTTGTTACCTTTTCTTTGTTTGTGATGGTCTTGCCAAGACAAGCCAAGTTGTTGCACAAGATGGTAAATTTTGTATCAAGTTCTTGTATTGTTTCTTCAGGCAACATCTGGAACAGCTCAAATTCCCTCATCATCCGATTCATCTTTGATTCTTTGACTTGGTTTGTTCCTTCATGTGCAATGCATAGAGTACTCCAAATTTCATGTGTTGTTTCACATGATCTAACTCTTTCAAATTCGGCTTGACTAATGCCACAAACGAGTCAATTCTTTGCTTGGGCATCTAGTTTGGCTTTCTTCATTTCAACTTCACTCCAGGACTTCATTTATTTGGTTGGACGTGAGTAGGCTGAGTTTACAACTTCCCACATCTCTAAATCTAATTCGGCGACTCCTAGCCTTGCTGATTTAAATCTAATTCGGCGTCTCAGAGGCCAAATTATTTTTCTCTCTGAAATTGTGTTTATGATCACTAATGAACACACTAATTAAAATGTTAAGAGAAAAGGGTTAGAGAAAATATGACACAGGATTTATAGTGGTTCGCCACACAGGACTACCTCCACTACTCAAGGATCCCCTTGAAATTTCTAACTCACTCTTATTATGGTTTTTATTGGATTGATAGAGATCAATTTTTGCTAGAAGTTTATGTTTATATAGTTAGATCATCACCCATTTTTCATTATCTTATTAAGTCACATTAAGCACTTATTTAAAATTATTGTTCAAAATCTTGATGGGTTAATTAAAAGAATTTCTTACGGTGCCTATTATTTACAAAATGAATATTATTTTTAATTTTTCCATAGTAATTTTTATTTTATTAAGATAGGGCTTCGACTTTTTGAGACAATACATGGCTATCTAATCTTGGTCCATCATTTTCACTAATTTTCTTTTATGTTTCAACTTTGTGTAATTTGATTTTGAGAGAGCTCTAAATCGGTTTTCCTTTGGGCTTCTTTTGTAAGCAGACTGGTTATCAAAGATATTTCTTGGAGGAAAAAAAGTTGTAAATCAAGTCAAAGGTGTGTATTTCTTATCGTGGATCCCACCCCACTATTCTAATTTATAAAAAAATTTAATTTTTAAAAATAATTGGTGAAAAATGTTGGAAAATTTTAAATTTTACGGATTGTGAATTCTTGATGTGGGGCCCTCGTAAATTTTAAATTGCGATTTCTTTTTTGAATTTTAAATTTTATTAAAGTTTAATTTTACAGATTAAAGATGTGGAGCCCTAATAAATTTTAAATTGCGAATTCTTTTTTGATTTCCTTATTCTTTTATAATATTTTTTTATTACGAATCTAACTTGGATTCCGGAAAAAAAAAATATATATATTTATTTTTTTAAAATCAGATGATCGCATGTGGGAGCCACATAATTTTTGCAATTATAATCTTTTTTTTCATTTTCAAAAAAATTCAACAGTTGAGGGATATAAATTACCCATTTTTTTCATTTTTTCTATAAGTACAGTATAAAAATAATTTTTTATTCAACAGTAGGTGGGTCCCACATCCGAAACCTGTTACTGCAGGTAATTGGACAACTCCACTCGGTTAGGCACAAGTTGAGGGATATAAATTACCCAATACTTTCTTTAGGTACAACAGTGGTGAAAATAAAAACGTTAAAGGACATCTTTATGCATTAACCCTTCCAAAGAGTTTATATTAATTATTTTTTAATTTTTTATGCAGCAGAATATATTTTTATAATTTTATATTAGTTCTCAATTATTTCGATTTTTTTACATATATATCTTATTTATTTTGATATATAAGAAATCGTAATATATTTTTTCAGATTTTTATAAAATCAAAAATATGCAGATAATTATTCTATTCAATTTATTAGATGCTTTTATCATTTAGATATTATTTTGAATTTATTAGATAGTTTCGATAAACTTCGAGCACTTCCCTCATGAGTTCTCACAATTTTTCCTCTTCATAGTCTTTGTTTTATCCACAAAAAAAGTCGTTGTTCTTATTTGTAATTTTTTTAAAGTGTTTAAGTTCTTTTTTGTAATTATGTCTTTGCAGTAGTTGTTTTCGATTACTATTATTACCTAGTTACTCTTCGTATAGTCTAAAGGGATAGGAACTCCTCATAATAACATTTTGTATAGCAATCTTTAAAATTAAATTTTTTCAACAATTTTTGTTGATGTTCATGATATTAATATACAATATTAAATTATATATTTAATAAAAGAGATAATTATAGTAATTTGTAAAAGGTTTATATTAAAGTTATAACCTACTTTAATATGTTTGTGAACAACTTGATTGGATTGAATCAATAGAAACAGGGACGTAGCTTGGCTGGATTAGGAGTGTAGAGTCAAGGATGATTGAATCTTGGAAGGAAAACAAAACTGAAAAGGTAAAGAGAAAAAGAAAAGAATGGATGGGTAGAGAAGGAGATGTCACAAAATAAGATTAATTAGGTTATCATTTATTAGGTTTCTTTAGACATTAAATTTATTAATTTCTGTAGAATAGTAAAAGGAGTACCTTCCTTTAAAAACAAAACGGTTTTGTAAATTGTTCCAAAGAAGCCACCTGTAAGTTCTATTGTTTGAGTTAGGCTTGTGGTTTTTTTTGGCTAAAAAATTAGTACGATTAACCTTTTTTTTAAAAAAAAATCCAATGTAGGCAAAATTGAGTTAATTGGGTTTTGGTTCAAAAAAATAATGGCTAATTTTTTTTTTTATTGAAAACCCAGTGTAGCCACCTTTGTTTTTTTGTTTTAATTTGCCAGTGTCTCTCTCATTCTAAATTGGGATTATTTAATTGTTCTTCATTATCATCAAGTGTTTTGTGGGAAGATTGATTTTGTATTGGCGTGGCTGCTTTTTTAGTTGTCTATCCTGCTGCTTTGACGGCAAATCTCAAGAACATGTGGAGGTTTTGTTTGATTTATCAGGTGACATCGTATCACATGAGTAAATCGAAATAATTAAGATGCAAGCATCCCTATTATTTACAGCTTAATTAGATTTTTTTTTTCTTTCAAGCACAATACTTTATCTAGACAACATAGAAAGTGTAGCAATATACAAGATTAGTTTAATGTTCCGCATCTTGCGAATGGAAAAATAATTAAGTAGGGGCGGTTGAAACTTCTTGTACATTGAAAATTGAAAATTTGACAATTTCGTTTGGGTGATCTCAATTCGTGGTTTTAAGAAAAAAAAAAAGTATTATATCCGGTTGGAAAATTGACGATTAAGCCATTAATTAAAACATAAAATAAGTAAGGATTCTGTCGTTTAATTTTGGTGCCCCTTAATTAGTTGAGATCGTGCTTTTTATATATAGCATAGATATAGATATATTGATTAAAAAATTAAAAATTAGTCACAGCAGCATGCAGCTACGGACTTTTAGATTTTTTTTTTGTCCGTGTGAGCTTGCGAGTGAAGCCGTACTGAAGAAATTAATCATTTTTTTAAATCTGGCTCGTACATAGCCTCCGCTCTTCGCACCACACCAGCATGCAGCTATCTTTTTCTCACCCAAGACTTGCAACAGTCACCCGAGGACACGACCGCATCCAACCCTCAAAAAGTCCCACCTGGCCTCTTTTTTTTTTTTAACAGAAACTTCGGGTAGGAATCAATATCATTAAGGAAGAAACACTAGCTACACTGTTGCATTCACTCAAGTTATACAAAACAAAAATTTATCAGTATGAACGGGTCATACTTTAACTCTCACGCGGTTCTATGTCATTCTGTTCACTGGCACTGCCCAACATCACTGCTGTTAGCATTAGCTTTCCTGCATCTGGGAAATCCTTGTGCTGTATCAGTACAGCTTCTACCGAGTAATTAGAATCCTTGACTGCCGAAACCTCGGAGTCATGTTTTCGCAATGGAAATACTTCCTCAAATCCATCTTCAATGGTTTCTCCCTGAGGCCCGTAACACCTGCTTGATGCCTGGAAAAGCACCGTGTGTCTCAACTGTCGCAGGGTTTCCTCATCACTCCACCCTTCGTCCTTGGATGCTTGATAGAGTTGTCCCCAATCATCTAGATCAACTGCATTCTTCCAGCACTCCTCAAGAAGGTTTCTGTGGCTTCTACGGAATGAGGAGCTGCTCCATGCAAACGCATCAAAAGCCCGCAACGCGAGCTCTGGGTTTTCAGCTTTAAGGCATAGCTCAATGAGCTCTTCAGGACGTAGGAGTCGCTGTCCATCATATTCCTGGCCTTCATCTGCGGGAAGGCATTTTACAATCTCTTCCTGCAAAGCAAAAGACCCCAGCCACTAAAACTCACAATCAAAACAAGCTATTTGTTAAATAAGAGCATATTTAACAATTTTCCCCCAAACTCAAAAATTTGCCTTATGATCTGTTCATAAACTGGAAAAAACCTGGGACGTAAACTTAATGTCATCTAGCTCAGCCAGCAATTTTCGGACAAGACTCTTTGAAAGAGCTCACTTTACGCAAATAACAATGGTTCACTCCACGGATTCTTTCCCTCTATACTCACGGGTAAGGAAGGATGAAATATAGCTGTTCTCTTTTTCCTTGTATGGAAAATTGAAAAAAAAAAAAAAGGAAAAAGAGGTATGCATGAAGTATTGTACTTCAAAGTAGGACAAACTGTGGTCAATATTCCAACAAGAGGAAGGAATTTTTGCAAATAATACAAGTCTAAATACAGCACAGAACAAACCTGTAATTTCAAAAGTTTGAGATCTGCCTCAATGCGGCTCATCTTTGTCTCATAGTCTGCACATTTTCCTGTAAATGTAAAAATAACAAAGCAAAAATGAATAGATATTCCTGTCTTCCTAACTAACATTGCAAAACAAGAAATACAAAGTCTAGATGCCGGTACAAGCAACACCAGCAATCACTTTTTTTTTTCAAACCAGTAGGAGAAGCCCTCTAGCCGCTTCGAGGTCGATTGACTTTCCATTGAGAGGCTGTAGTAGTTCAGCTCTTTAGAGTTTTTATGCATCAATATCATTTCGACTAATAAGAACATATAGGTTCTAACATAGGGAGAGAACCAGGGGGCTCGAGTTCTAATACAAGGATGTACATGCCTAACGGGCCTGATTGCACCTCTATTTGTTCCGTACATCAGGAGTGGGAAACCCCAACTTCAAGCTAGTGGGCTCTGCAAAACTTTTTGTTACTATTCTAATCAACATAAGCAAGACAAGGACCTAAACAAGTAAGCATACCTGCCATGGTAGCAATTTTAGAGAGATTGAGAAGGCACTTTCTATCTGACAGTGTTGCTATCCAGATGGTGGGCTCAGGGTCCTCAACCTCTTCTCCTTCAGAAAGTGAGATCTCATCTTGAGAAAGAGCCAATCCGTGAAGAGTTTCTGAAGCTGATGAAAATTGATGAAGGAACAATTCGTGAAGCCACAGCAAGCCCCGGTGCTGCTTTAGGAAAATAGATAGCTCGTCCTGGAATTCTTCTCCAAGCCTTAAAAGCCTAGAAAACTGCCTCTTCTTATACAATTGTTCAAACACAAAATAACTGAAGCCGCCCTTAGGTCCCATGCTGTCATGCTGGGGGAAACCAAAAAACCATATAAAGCAAGAAATGAATAGTGGAGTTCAGTCCTAACTAGTGACAAGCCAGTGCATATTGATAAAGTTTGGAAAATGAAAGAGCAACAAAGTGCTAATATAACTGAACTATTAAAAAGTAATTAATAAAGTACAAATCTTAGCATGCCACAACCAAGACAGACAAAATTTTTTTTTATGGTCAGTCAAGAACGAAGCAAATTTCAAAAGAAAAAAAGTCAAAACCAAAGGACTCGAAAAACCTCCACAAGCCCACAAGACACATGATTACATCAGAGGAAAAGTAGGTTACAGAAGTTTGTCAAACCAGTTCATGCATAATCAATGGTAAAGCACAAAAACACAAAAAAGTTCAACCAGCTGACTACAAAAGATGTGCAACGAGTGTGTGCACACGACCTGTGCATGTTTGTCTTTTGATTTCTTTCTTACTCAACTGCATGGCCAAATTCACGGGCAACAAGGAGAGCATAACTGGGCAGGTTTTCATGTATTATCATGACAAATTCTAACAAGGAAAGGGGGTCTGGTAAAAGGAATAACAGTAACCAGCAGAACACACCCGCTATCCCATAGAGTGCTTAAGTTTGCTGCTAACAGAAAATTTCTGACATAAGTGTCACACAGATTCAATCAGATGAATTAGCATTTCAATGAAATCCTTTTGAACAGGTCGTTAGATTGAATTTTAATCTAATCCTAAGCATTCTGAAACAAACAAAATCCATACCATAAGATTTCTGAGCAACAGTGAATCATTGAGGTCACAACATATGGTCCACATAGTATTGTATGCTTCATGCGTTTTTGCGATGGATAGCAAAGTTGAAGAAAGCTTTCTAAGGCATTCTTCATCTGATTCATTGGCTCCAAGATTCAAAACCTGCATAGAAAAATCTTAATCAGACTCTATGTATTCAACCCCAAATTAAGAGAAGAAACTGAAAGGAAAGGGATTAACTTGGCGCCCTCCTTCCACCAAATCTTTTGCTAGTTGGTAGAGGGATTCAAGAAGGGAATCCCGCCATTTCCAATACTCATCCAACAGAACCTTGTGTTCTTCCCCTCGATCGACCTTAGCTGTGATAGCACCAGCATATGCCTCCAATATAACTTCTGTCAGCATTTCTAAATGAGTATACACTTCTGACTTTGCAGAAATATCTAGTCCAGATGTGTCCTTTAACAGTTGAAGCATAAAAGAAGCAACTTTCCACATTCCATTCCTCACCAAAGATTGAGAATACCAAGGTGTTAAACCCTCTGGTGGCGGATACCACATGTGATGCTCATCTCTGTAGAGCAGCGCATTCCGAATTATAGACACAATTGCATCAGCGAGCTCACAAGATTTCTGAACCTGAGCTTCAACTGGTTGTTCTTCACTTATTATATATTTTAAGTGTTTATCCAAGCAGCAAAAGACTTCTTCAAGGTCAGAGACTTTACTATAGAATACTTCTGCGTTGTCTCTATCCATCAGAAGAACAGTATTCCGACGAGCTTTCTCACCAATTAATTGAATTAGATCCCAAAGAGCACCAGAGATTTGAGTTTCAGAACTAAAATGCATGGAGCCAGCTGTCTTTGAACGGTTCTGGCTAATAATGTTTTGCAGTTCCCTTAGTTGAATAACACCAGCAAGTTTTTCGCCATGTTCCAATATTGTTTGCAAAGACTGTCCTGCTAACAAAAGCTCAAGTTAGGTTTTCGAATGATTAACCACTATCTCCATTAATTTCAATTGACAAAAGACAAACAGAAAAAACCACACTCAAACATACAATTTTACAAAAGCAGGGCCACCTCACAAACCAAGGAATGGCAAAAGAAGCTCTCGCAACTACAGCACATTCCACATGCAAAACAACTTGAAAAAGATATGTATGCTTGTGCAAGCAGAAGGAAACAAAATATGCGATAAAACATACTCTGCTTAGAACATAGCTCCTCATGGCATTTGGATAGAGCAAGAAATTGGAGAAATTTTTCATGCTTTTGCTGCTTATCCATGAGTTGATTGTGGGTCATAGCCAAAATTTCAGCACCTCTGGTGGTAGTCCAGTGTTTAGGCAAGGTGTCAATAATTGATTTGCTTATCCGGGAGAAAACACTTGTCTCCCCATCCCTTTCAAATGCCCCAGAATGTTGAAGCTTTTCAAACGATCCATCAACTTGTTCAGTTAAAAGAAAATCATGGAAAAGCTGACCAAGTAAAGCCTCTGATTCCTCATCGTGAATAGATCGACGCGTAAACCCAGCCATAGCAGTCCTTTGCCGATCAGCAGAATCCCATGCCTCAGAACTAACCCTTCTAGGTGCAATATTGCCTGCAAATGTGAGGTTTCTTCTTTCCTCCTGGCCAGATCTTTCATTTGAGCTTCCTTTACGTGACAAGCTTCTCTCGGGTGGTTCAACTCCTCCAAGTACTACAGCTTTTTCAGGTATTGTCCATATTCCTGCTTTCTCAGTTAATACAACCCATGCACCATCTTCACCATCATCTGTAGAAGGAAGAACTGAAACATCAAGAACTTTTCCTGCATCATAAGGTAGGTCAAACTGATAAAGGCGGGTAGAGTTTGCATAATAATGGGAGACTGTAGCTGTTCCATCCCCAGAAAGTATGACTACTGAGCCCAAAGGTTTGCCTCCCACCCTAAGTCTCATGGAGAACAAGAAATCCTCATCTTCCACCCTGGCTTTTGGGACTATCACTTGGATGGGAGCTTTTTTTTCCAGAACCCTTTCATGCATATCAGAAGCTGCATTTCCTCCAGACTTATATTGCATGGTCAAAAGAGAATACTGAGTGTAGTTTGAACTGCTAACACGGTCCTTGCAGAAGGTGGCAACAAGAACTGTTATCACTTTGCCATAACCATCTACCTGCAGATCAAGAGCCCAGATTCGCTTCTGACCTGCCAAATCCTTCTTAATTCCCAAATCACCATCAGTACCAACAATTTCATGAGACCAAACCTTTGATATGTCCAAATCAGGATGAAATGTTAAACTGAGGCAATGTATCTCATGATCAGTAAGTAAAAAGAACTGCCGACTAGAATCTTCTGGGGAGCAATGCGAAAACCGCCAGACAAGCGACCTTGGATAGCCCTTGCTTCCCCCAAATTGGCCATTATCACTGTCTAGGGATGATAAATTTACTTTGCTACACTGAACACCATTAGGGGTGCAATAAAACTTCCACATTTCATCATTGGAACCACATGCCAGGGCAACACATACATGCTGGCCAGCGAGGACTGCAGATGCAATCAGAGAATTTAAAGAACTGGATCCCACAAAGCTCATAGGCCGGCTAAGCTGTCGCTGCCTGTTCGCGGTAGATTTCCCATTGATAGGAGATGAAGTCACCTCTGATTCATCAGGAGATAGCATAGTTACAGTAGGCATAGATCCTCCTCTATCATAAATGTCAGGCCAGTAGAAAACAGTTCGCGTTCTTGTATTACACATTACAAGACCAGCAGAGATGCAGCTATGGACAACTTTACTACTCTCCCTCCTTGGGCTATCCCAATTGACTACAGAAACCAGCCAGCTAGAACTATGATAAGAAGTTCCGGAAATGTGTCCATCTTCTAGAGCAATTGAAGGAAGTTCAAGAACAATGCAATTTTTTGAAGCAACAGGAGACAAGTAATTCCAGATAAAAAGTTTGTTTCCACAGATAATCCAAGAAAGGCACGTTTCCTTATCCATTCCACCAGAAATACAAGCATCACCTGTTATACGATCATAAGCAAATTAACAGTCACACTCCTAGAAAGTAAGAGCAGTTATTCTTTCACATACAAGTTCACAAACCAGGAATGTGCTTCCCCAGCAAGCAGGCCTGCTCATCACGAACTACTTGGGGGAATTCTCCAACATATACAGGCTTCACATCATTCCCTGTTTCACTTTTGTTCACCGGTGAAGTTCTATGTGCAATTCAACCAATAAAAATCAAAATTAGAATCACATGGTAGAGCAGAAATCCATGCCCTAGAGGGAAAGTTAGTCTAGTATTCCCTGTTTCACTTTTGTTCACCGGTGAAGTTCTATGTGCAATTCAAGCAATAAAAATCAAAATTAGAATCACATGGTAGAGCAGAAATCCATGCCCTAGAGGGAAAGTTAGTCTATTAGCAGTAAAAGGCAACAGATAATATCATAAACGATTGAGCAAAGCTCTTGCTACAATAGTTGGTCAACTAGAAGGGGATGTATCTACCGGCAGCCCTTTTTCATGTAAAAAGGTGACGAAAAACAGGTTTGCATTAAAAAAAAAAAAGGGTAGTCATGCAGCATGGGATGTAGAGTGTGGTGAGCACAATTGTCAGAAATGAATTCTCAATACCCAAACGAAAGGCCGGGAAACCAAGGAGACACACACTAAGCAAACACTCAAATTAACAAGCCAGAATTTGTCAACCGTAGGCTAGTGATCTAAGTATTTCTAGCATCAACTCAAAACCATGAGGGTTTCATGGAATCCAAATCCTCTTTTCCCTCAAACCTGAAAAGACTACCATACCTTAACACATTTTCAGCGCTCAAAACCTGCTTGATAACTACGTGATTCAATTGGTTTCTTCCTTTTCTTTTCTTTTTTTTTCCTTTTTTTTTTTTCTAGTCCTGCCTGTACAGACTACAAAGAAGAACCGTACCAATGACAGCTGGATTGTGTTATCTGCATTTTCAAATCCAAATCCAGAAAGAAACTTCCACAGTAAAAGCTGATTGAACTAGAAACGCAAGTAATTAGGTTAACGCAACTTCTCAGCGAAAAAAGCTCAAGCAGGGAGAGAAGTAAAATGTGGATATCAGTATAAAAAAGAAAAAAGAAAAAGAAGAGAGTACCTGGCGAGAACGGAGAGGCGAGTAGCCCAAGGAGCGGGAGTGCCGGTGCTAGGGCGGTTAGCGATTGAGTTGTGGGCAACGGGCGTGATCGGAGAAGCAGGCACCGGCGGCCCTAGGTTTCGCTCTTTACGAGAGCTTAGATTGGACCTCTTCATCCCCGGCGAGAACATTTTTCCTGTTTATGAATTTTTGTTTTCCCTTTTCAGGTTTCTTCGAAAAAATGAAGTAAAGAGAGGGGTAGGGTTTAGGGTTTTGTATAAGCTTGTGGTGACAAAATGAGAAACGGGAGAATGGAAGAAGTTTATTAAGAGTGGGAGAAATTTGAATTGCTTTTTTTTTTCTTTTTGTTTTTTTGTTTAGAGAGTAGGAAAGAAAGAGTAGATATCATTGCGTAGTGCAAATTTTTTAACATGTCTCCGAACCTCCTCTCTCCCTCCCTGTCTTCGTGAGAACCCGACCCAAAATTACTTGGGCATTTTTACCTATTCTTTTTCAGTTTCTTTTTTGGGTTAATTTTTTGTCAAAGGAGTTGCCACTCAAATTTTATTAAGAGTAAAATTTGGGAAAAATTTTTGAATGACTCCTTTAGACAACTGATCATAGCGAACCAAAGGCATGGGATTCGAGGGTTCGTCACGGATGGGAAGGTGTTAGGCACACATCCGTGTTGGGGTGAAACTTTGTGCAATTGAAGAATGCATGTATGCCTTGTGCAGGTGTGTGAATAGTGTGGAAACAAATCATACAGAAATAATAAAATAGAATTGAAACAAAAAAGGAAAAATAAAATAATTGGGCTTGAGTCTCCACTACTAGAGACCACCTACGTACCCCGGCGACCGGGTTCAAAGCCCACGTAGTTCTTATGTCAACATCACGGTAATCGCATCATCAAAAACATCATCAAAACCTCAGCAAATAGTAAGCACAACAAGGTTCAGTGTTACCTCTTGTAGCCCTCCTCTAGCTCATTGGTTTGGGTTGAATTGTGTACCCAGCTTCTTCTCGTTCCTTAGCTCAATTGCTAATCCCCTCTTGCTCTACCCTTGCTGGATTATTGTTGATGCTTCCCACGAAATTTCACCAGAGTTTCTGCCTAAAAGAAGATTTCTAGGCTTGGAGAAGTAGAGTTTCTCCAAGCAACAAAGCTTATGGGAGTGTGTGTATAATGAGTGATTGATCCCTTGAAATGTGAGTGGGGGGTCCTATTTATAATGTTTGGGGTGTATATGGGCGTGGACCTGATTAATGACCAAGGTCTCAGCCAAAAATCTGGGCCAAAACCGTGTAGAATCAAATTAGGGAAGAAAATCGGGGAAATCAGGCGATCTAGGAATGCATGACCGCCAGGGCCGGCGGTCATGGGCTGGATGGCCGCCATGGCCGCCGATCATGGGCTCCATGACCGCCAGGGCCGGCGATCATGGGCTCCATGACCGCCAGGGCCGGCGGTCATCCCGCCATGGCTGCCCGACACCTCTGCGTTTCCCCATTCTTTCCTTTTTTCGCACCTAGTTCCCCCTAATTCCTCCCTGATTTGATTCCACCGTGTAATTTACCCCTAATCAACCCAGAATTGTTAGAGACAATAGCCCTTCGCTAGAGGGGGGGTGAATAGCGATAATCGAATAAAAACGAAATAAACAGGAATTAAATGCGGAATTGAAAGAATGAAGGACACAATAAATTTATCCTGGTTCACACACACTCTACTAGTGTGGCTAATCCAGCCCTTCAAGTCTCACTTGAATATTTCACTATCTACGTTAAGCTTACGGGTGCTTAACAAACCGTTACAACCTAGGAATTCTAGTCACAAGAATCCTAAACCTGAAAGTTCAAGTCACATGAACTTCAGCTCTCTTGCTTGAAGATACCTCACTTCAAGACTTCTCACACAAGAAGATATACCCTCTTCTTGTGAATCTAACCAAGGGAACTAACCTCCCT